>MCJB01002658.1:0-52066 GCA_002018475.1 Nicotiana obtusifolia | reverse complement strand
CACACACACACATCCTAGCACCTTAATCCCTTCCTCGCATATGTGTTTCCCCTTGCATTTCAACTAGCATCATTTTCTTCCCATCCACATATTCCTTTGTTTACAATGGTGGTGGCAGTGGTGATAATAACTAATGTATATTCGGGTTGATTTTTGGAGTAAAAGAAATATTTTTTAGGGTTAGAGAATTTTTCTTTTTGTTGAAATCACTAAATCAAAGTTGTAGTGGCGGAATTTTCCAATTTTGCTAGCGCCATTGAAAGTGAGTTTGACATTGAAATTTTATCAGTTGGAGTCGCTAAAGATTGTAGTGGTTGATTTGGTATTTTTTCCTTTTCTGGTGATAGGTCTAAATGTCTAATTAGTATTTATGGCTGGAGCTTATGGTGGTGGTAGACGAAGTTGGTGGTTTTGGATCTTCTAGTTGTGCTTTTGTTCGCCATTGGAATTGTTTTGATAGAGTTGGAAAAGAAGAGAAAGATAATGAATTTAAAATTTTCAGAAAGTAATTTAAAATTAAAATATGGGACTCAATAGCTACACATGTCAAATAATAAAAGACTTAGCATGTGATGTATAATCCTTGTCAGCGCAGTTGAGGTTCACACTCTGGTGGAGGTGTTTAAAATATGGGTTTTGATCAAGTAAAGGTGTTCAAATGGGAAAATTGTAAGTTTATTTACCGGGTTGACAAACAGGTGCAAGTTTAAGTCGCTACGATGCCATTTTGCCATTTAACAATAATCCAATTTCAAATGATATTCACTGAGAAAAACAAATGATGAAATAACAGATCTTTTATTCAAAAATCCTAAGGATTGGTAGTACAAATCATGAGCTTCTAAGATTTAGAGTTAACAAAGTTAGAATGAAATAAATACATCATCTGTTCGAAGTATACATAAATAGATTTATAAATCTAAAACTACCAAGAACAAGAGGCATCTATAACGAAATGCAGGCACATTTCCAATGCCAGCTCCCGCCATACACAACAAAATCAGCTTCAAAATCTGCATGCAATGTGCAGAAGTGTAGTATGAGTACGATCGACACGATGTACTCAATAAGTAGCAAACCTAACCTTAGGTTGAAAGTAGTGACGAGCTTGACAATGGTCAGAGTCCAACACCAACAGCCAAGAACAAATCGTAACAATATAATAAAAGTAGTACAAGTTAGGGGTGTTCTCGGTCGGTACGGTACGGTATTTAGACATTTCGCTTCGGTATTTTTGGTATTCGATTTCTTAAAATTCCATACCAATACTGTACCTAATTAAATTCGGTATGATTCGATTTCTCTCGTTTCTCTTTCGGCATATTCAGTTCGGTAACTTCGGTTTGAATACTAACTAGTGCATAGAGCCATAGACTGTAATATTCCTACTTAAAGTACTCAAAAGTTTAGTCCAAAACAAGCAAACCAATAGAGAAAAAATTGTACATAAAGGAATAAATTTGATCATTAGAAATACTTTGTCACTTGCTTAGAGTTAATTGATGAACTTAGAGAATAAGGGAAGTAAAATTTTAGATTTTTTATATTTATGTTATAATTAATAATATGTGTACTGTGTAATATTTCAGTACAGTATCGGTATTTCGGTTCATTTTAAAATACCAAATACCATACCTAAACCAAATAACATACCGAATACCAAAATACCAAATACCAAATAAAAAAAAATTTGATTTCGGTACAGTAATTCGGTATTTAACAAATTAAGCACAGCCCTAGTACAAGTAATAACACCAAGATATGATGCTCAACTCGTTCACAGTTACGAAAAATAGGCATGCTTTTCTGGTATAACAGTAAAACCCAAATCTTTCACCGAAATCACCAAAATATGAGTACATTAGAAAACTGTGATTTTTCTCAAAAACTTTCAACAACAAATAAGATGTTTCATTATCAGATAGCATGATATAAGTACACTTGTATGCCTACATGTCAATGTGCATGTGAAACCATGAATGTCACAATACCGTTTAGCATGAGAAAACGCATCTCTATGCCTACATGCCAAGTATGCAAGTCAAATGTAATGCATCACACAGATGAACTCATGTATGCACACACAATCACTCGGTACACTCAATCACTCGGCACTCGGTACCTGCGCTCACTGCTGGTATGCCAGAGTCTGGAGAGGCGAATCCTGCCCAAGCACTAATATAGGCCAACATAGCCTGCTGGGCGTGCAGCCCGATCCCATCATGAATCAATAAAAACTCGTTGCACCGTACAGCCTGATCCCATAATGAATCAATAAAACCTGTTGTGGAGTGCAGCCCGATCACATCATGAATCAATAAAACCTACTATGACATGCAGCCTGATCCCATGAATATCACTCACAATCCGGCCCTCAGGCCCCAACTCAGTCATCAATCTCTCTAGTCTCTCGGGCTCACAAATTTCATGCCAATTACCCCAAACAATGATAACATGATGTGACAACAAATGATAACAGAGAGTGAGAATATGATATGCAAATGAATGAATATGACTGAGTATGTAATTACAATTTAACCAAATAACTCAACAGGAGAGATGACCTCAGTGGGTCCGAACAGAAAAAACATATAGCCTAAACATAATTTCTAACATGATTCACAGCTCATACAATCAAACAAGTAGGAAGAACGTGAATGTTACAAGATATAACACCAAAACAAGTCCAATAATAGTCTAATAGTCGACTAAAATCATGATTTTGTCAGTGTACGCCCACACGCTCGTCACCTAGCATGTGCTTCACCTCAATACATCTTTTATAACACAGTTCTCAGGGTTAAATACCCTCAAATCTAGTTTAGATATGTTACTTACCTCGAACAAGCCAAATCCAATACCGAGCAAGCCAAACAATACTCTAGAAATATGATCCCGCGCGTGACAACCTCTGAACAGCTCGAAACTAACCAAAAGCAACTCAAATACATCAAATAATGCCTAAGGAAACAATCCCTAATGATAAAGGTCGAATGTTTACACATTTACTCAAAGTCAACCAAAAAGTCAAACTCGGGTCCGCACCTCGGAACCCAACAAAACTACAAAATCCGATATCCCATTCAATTACGAGTCCAACCATACTAATTTCATCCAATTCCAACTCTGAATCGACGTCCAAAACTCAATTATTCACTTAAGAAAATTTTTGGATAAAAACCTCCAATTCTCAAATCAAAATATGGATTAATTCAAACATGAACTTATGTGATCATACTAAAATACAAAAAATTGTAGTTAGATTTACCCCCATGAATAGACGAGAATAACACCGCAAAAATCACCTCAATCGGAGCTCTAGAACTCAATATATGTTCAAAATACCAAAAGAACACGGTCTGATTTTTTTATACACATGAATTTTCGCTTTTGCAACAAAAACTCTGCACCTACGCATTTGCAGTTGTCATTTCCACTTTTGCGGACCATTTTGCGCACTGCGGACCCAGCTTGGCATCTGTGAATCACCAATACCAGCTCTCTTCTCCGACACTAAAATGAGAATAACTCCCTCATACGATGTCTAAATTCGACGATTCTTTTTTCTATTGCTCCGTAATTAAGGTACGGATCTAAAGCTTCAATCAAAACAGAAATTGGAGCTCATTTGATTAATTTGGTACCATTTATGTTTGAACAAACGACATCAAAACATAAAAAAACGAGCGCAACACAACCTAAACCTATCCGAAACTCACCCGAGCCCCTCGGGACCCCGTTCGAACATACCAACAAGTTTCATATCATAACACAACCTTATCAAGGCCTCAAGTCACGTGTAAAAACATCAAAACCACGAATCGCACCTCAAATCGAACTTAATGATACTTTGAACTTTCAACTTCCAAAATCATACCGAACCATATCAAATCAAATCGAAATGACCTCAAATTTTGCACAAAAGTCCCAAATGATATAACAAAGCTATTCCAATTTCCGGAACTACAATCCGAACCCGATATCATCAAAGTCAACTTCTGGCCAAACTTATGAACATTCCAAACCTTCAAATTTCTAACTTTCACCAAATAGTGCCGAAACCTTCTAGAAATATCCAAATGCAAATCTGCGCATATGCCCAAATCCAAAATCACCATCTGGACCTAACGGAACCATCAAAACTCCGATCTAAGGAAAAATACTCAAAAGTCAAACTTGGTCAACTCTTCCAACTTAAAGCTTCAAACATGAAATTCATTATTCCAAACAAATTTTGAATCATCCAAAAATTGAAACCGACGATAAACACAAGTCATAATACATCATACGGAGCTACTCATGCCCTCAAATCACCGAGCAAAGTGCAAATGCTCAAAACGATCGATTGGGTCGTTACATTCTCCCCCGCTTAAACACACGTTCATCCTCGAAGGTGCCCAGAGTCGTTCTAAGGCCATCAAATCGTCGTGTAACTTTACCATGCGCATACTCGGGGGTGATCCCACATCACCCCAATCCATGTAAGCCTGACAACACAACATAATTGAAGATCATCACTTCAACCTTAGTTCGTAAGCCTTAGAGCGAAATTTCCAGCATCCGGAATTTCTTACTAGACTCAAGTTTCACATCTACACATTGTATAAGCCTTAACAAGCTGTATCAAGCCATAACCATAACCCGAGATGAAATCACATGATATTCCACATAACTCGCATATTCGTAGGAGCAAGTTCTGATTAAAGTAATTGCTTAAAACCAAATCCGGTACCGGTAATAAACCTTATATCAAATAAAACCTTGTTCCAAACCTTCGTATACTGCCAACGGTGAATGAAACACGCAAATTCTCATGACCACTCATCAAATCATCAAGTCATGGAGCTCTCTCGCCCAACCAGAACATAGCTCAAATTTTAAGCTGACTTCCGACATTACTCTTCCAAACATACTGCAAACTCAACTTCCGCAGCAATCACTTCAGGCCCAAAGACTTCATCTCATCAAATACAAGATACTCTATTGACATGCTACACCAATAATACCTAGAGCCTCAAATCGTGCAATCCGTGCACCAATAGGCAACGAGTCAAATGTGTTCAAACATGGAAAGTGATTCAAATGCGAGAACTACCCCGCAAGCTCAGCAAGTACCACCACAAACGCAATGCCATGGATCCATCACACATAGTAGAACCAAGACACACGAATCTAACACAAAGGATCATATCTCAATATAACACCACTACGACACGTGACCCCATCCAAACACCGGTCCGTATGAAATACCTCGAGCCAAAATGCTCAAAAATCAACAAGCACACGCACGTCGGCATCAAGTGGACGAAGTGCAAGAGCATAACCATGGAGGAGCGAATAAGACAATATACCACAACCCGGAAAGGCCATAACCAAGGCGCGATAAACCATTCAATACCCCAATAACCATATCGCTCGAATTCCGCTACAAGGCCCAAACAAAACCACGCCATGTGTGCCTATAACCAACAAATCACAACCCCTCATAGCATAGAAGAGTAACACATAGAACATACCAGAACACGAACAAGCACAACTCTAACCGAATGACTCACCTCTCAACATTAACTGTGTTGGGTCAACACATCTCTCGATGTAGAATACACATCCTCATTAGGCCTCCTAATGGGCCCCCAATTCAATTCCGGTCATCCCCAAATGGATAAATGACCCTCCAAAAGTACAGAACGACCTAACCATAACACGTACCACCATCTTGCTACTTTTGGACATATTTTCACAGTCTGCAATCTCGAAACAATCTACTTCTGAGAACTTCTAGTCTCCAAATCCATAGAACACATGAATCACCATAGTCGATCCCAAATCCACCACTCGAATAACTAGAAAATCTCGAATACACAATCATCCCACAAGAAATACTTCTACAATTCTTCCGTGCCACATCGCAAAATCTGAACATCAGCAATCGATCAACCAAGCGAGTACCACAATACCAATAAAGCATCCTAACTCAAAACACAATGCGCCTTCTGAAATGCGCACGCTTCTCAGGCAATACCAATTAGTAATAGCATTCATCTAATCACCTGAAACCGTCCATGATGTCCAAGAATTCAAGACCATCCCTTCAAAACTGAACTGCCACCTTGTACATGCAAATCTCAATCCCACAGGACGCACTGCATCTATCATGCCATCATATGAAATGCACGAGAATCTCATAATCAACTCTGAGTCACAAGAATAATGCATACTCGATTAACTAATAAATTTTCCGCTTGATTCCGTCCAGGAGAAAATCACAGCACACAACATACCCCTCATACCTGTAGATAATATCCATCTCAAATTGTGGCAGAAATCATCGAGAACACTTTGAACCCCATTTGTACATAACCAAGCCATTGGAACTAAATCTCTCTAACTCAACCAAGTCACGCAGGTCGCCAAACCCAAGAGTATTGCCAAAAAACATCTGTAGAGACTCACCACATCATAAGTACCTAAAGAACCGATTATACCCATTACCGTGCTGATCCAATCTACTACCAAGCTGTCCTATTTCTCCGAGTTCCTTCCGAATTACCCTCAAGTTGACACTTCTCCTTGCGAGAACACCACGATCCTTACCCAAAGCTCACCACAAGAGATCCTAGTATAAAACCACACTGCCCTAGGGCCCATAAGTCGTTGTATTCCCTCTTAAGCACCTCAAAAGTACGACAACCAAGACACCAACTCTGAAAAGACCTTCTATGAATTTAAAATTGTTCCTTTTACCTTTCTGATATTAAAATGTAAAATCCATAGTGATACAAAAATACCGCAAGTCCCGGCACCATCCAATGCAAATCTCAAATCTTAGTCATATACAAATCCGGAAAATCCTTCCTTATAACCTCCTCGAGAGTCATCCACTCTGCTCAAATCTCAATTGCACGGAAGACCTGTGCCCCATTCGCACAACAACACCCAAAGAAGTAACCCCGCCTTAACGCAACCGAGCAAATTGCTACTCTGTGCACACTACATCCTTCATGATAACAACTCAATCATTCCATGATTCCCATATACCCATAAATTGTAATACACCATGTATCTAGAAATTTCCTTGCTTAAGTTATCCTCAAAGCCAACTTCTAAAAGATAACTGATCCACTAGTATGCTTCAAACCGAAACCAAAACAATACGTAATCATGCAATCAAATCGTCGATAGCAGACTCCCCCACTTAGCTCAAAGCCATAGAATAAAACATTCGATAACTACCCGACACTCTATTACTGCCATAATCCCGTAGTGAGATTCAACTAAATTCTTCACAAGCTCATGCAACACAAATCATAAAATAGCTCAAATCAGCTACTAAGCTCGCAGTCATCCTCATGACAGTCAGGTCAACTTTCTCAATCAATCCAAACTCAAATCACAACACATGTAACCCACTAGTATAAAAGAAACCCTTCATAAAACATCATAAGGATCACACATTCATGGATTACCCCGCAGGTGATAACCCACCTACATACACTCAAACTGACATCTCTCTATACCCTTTCACAGCCATAACTACTATGCAATCACTTAATCTTCCTGAGTCTGAACTCATCCACAAGACATGCGAATCTACTTCGTTCCACAAATAAACGACATGAAAGTTCCCTCAACATGATCATAACTCAAGATTGTACATCAAGACAGAATTCAAGCATCCAATAGTCCTTTCCACATCCCAAGCAAACTCTTCTCGCCATATCTAAACCATCTGGATGCATACCGCAATCACGTCATACTCATCACATAGCCATCCAACCACTCACCGAGTCATAAATTCCATTCATAGGGACACTACCATACATATGAGTCCAAAAGTACATGCTCACACAACTGAAACTACCGAGTCTAAGCTGCAGTCTAAACCTAGCCTCAAGTCCTCCAGGCTGGCCCATCATCAAAACACAGAAAACACATCTCGCACTTCATCCATGGAACTACGATCCGTTGATGCACAGTTTATACCGAGCGGTCACATAACATAGTAGTGAGTGGAATGAATTCAAAGAGATACACTTCAAGCTGAATCAATGTTGCACAATAAGGAAAGAAAGATGGGAAGTTTATCCTAATGCCATGTATCCTCTCGAAGATACGTATGGACACCATCATACCGATCCAAGAGACTCTACGAGAAATTTCTAATGACTCGTAGCACCTATGAACCTAGAGCTCTGATACCAACTTGCCACGGGCCAAACTCCAACTAGCCGTGATGGCACCTAACCCAACTCGCTAGGTAAGACAATTTAACAATAATCCAATTTCAAATGAGATTTAATGAGAAAAACAAATGATGAAATAATGAATCTTTTATACAAAAATCCTAAGGATTGGTAGTACGAATCATGAGCTTCTAAGATTTAGAGTTCACAAAGCTGGTATGAAATAAATACATCATCTTTTTGAAGTATACATAAAAGATTTATAAATCTAAAGCTACCAAGAACAAGAGGTAACTATAATTGGAACGCAGGTACATCTCCAATGCCAACTCCCCCGCCATACGCAGCAACATCAGCTCTAAAATCTGCACGCAAGGTGCAGAAGTGCAGTATGAGTACAACTGACCCCATGTACTCAATAATAACAAACATAACATTAGGTTGAAAGCAGTGACGAGCTTGCACAACAGTTAGAATCCAACACCAATAGCCAAGAACAACTCGTAATAATATAATAAAAGTAGCACAAGTAATAACACCAAGATATGATGCTAAGCTCGTTTACAGTTACGGAAAATAGGCATGCTTTTCAAGTATAACAGTAAAACCCAAATCATTCACCGAAATCACCAAAATATGAGTACACCAGAAAATTATGATTTTTTTCAAAAACTTTCAACAGCAGATAAGATGTTTCATTATCAGATATCATGAGGAAAGTACACATATATGCCTACATGTCAATGTGTATGTGAAGCCACAAATGTCACAATATCGTGTAGCATGATGAAATGTATCTTCATGCCTACATGCCAAGTATGCATGTCAAATGTAATGCATCACACTGATGAACTCATGTACAGACACTCAATCACTCGGTACATTCAATCACTCGGCACTCAACATTCGGCACTCGGCACTCGGAACTCGGTACCTGTGCTCAATACTGGTATGTTAGACTCTGGAGGGCGGGATCCTGCCTAACCGCTACTATAAGCCCACATGGCCTGCTACGGCGTGCAGCCCAATCCCATCATAAATCAACAAAAACTACAGCATGCAGCCCGATCCCATAATGAATCAATAAAACCTGTTGCGGCGTGCAGCCCGATCCCATCATAAATCAAGAAAACCTGCGGCGACGTGTAGCCTGATCCCATGAATATCACTCACAATCAGGGCCTCAGGCCCCAGCTCAGTCATCAATATCTCCAGTCTCTCAGGCTCACAAATCTCATGCCAATTAGCCCAAACAATGATAATATGATGTGACAACAAATGATAACAGAGACTGAGATATGATATGCAAATGAATGAAGATGACTAAGTATGTAATTGTAATTTAAGCAAATAACTCAACAGCACAGATGACCTCAGTGGGTCCAAACAGAATAGGAATATAGCCTAAACATGATTTCTAACATGATTCATAGCTCATACAATCAAACGAGTAGGGAGAATATGGATGTAAAAGGATATAATAGCAAAACAAGTCCGATCATAGTCTAGTAGCCGAATAAAATTATGATTTCCTCGAAGTACGCCCACACGCTCGTCACCTCGCATGTGCATCACCTTAATGCACCTTTTATAACACAGTTCCCAAGGTTAAATACCCTTAAATCCAAGATTAGATATGTTACTTACCTCGAACAAGTCAAATCCAATACCGAGCAAGCCAAACAATACTCTTAAAATGCCATACCGCATGTGACAACCTACGAATAGCTCGAACCTAACCAAAAGCAACTCAAATACATCAAATAATGCCTAAGGAAACAATCCCAAATGATAAAGGTTGAATCTTTACATATTTACCCAAAGTCAACCAAAAAGTCAAACTCCGGCTCACACCTCGAAACCCAATAAAACTCACAAAATCCGTCAACCCATTTAATTACGAGTCCAACCATAATAATTTCATTCAATTCTGACTCCGAATCGATGTTCAAAACTCAATTATTCACTTAAGAAATTTTTTTGATAAAAACCTCCAATTCTCCAATCAAAATATGGATTAATTCAAACATGAACTTCTGTGATCATACTACATTACAAAAATTGTAGTTAGATACTTACCCCCATGAAAAGACGAGAAGTACGCCGCGAAAATCACCTCAACGGAGCTCTAGAACTCAAGATATGTTCAAAATACCAAAAGAACGCAGTCTGATTTTTTTATACACATGGATTTTCGCTTTTGCGACAAAAACTCTGCACCTACACATTTGCAGCTATCATTTCCCCTTTTTCGAACCATTTTTTGCACCTATGGGGTCGTAGATGTGGGCCCAACTTCGCATCTGCGAAGCACCAGCACCAGCTCTCTTCTCCAACACTAAAATGAGCATAATTCCCTCACACGATGTCCAAATTCGCCGATTCTTATTGCTATGGCTCCGTAATTATGATACGAATCTAATGAATCAATTAAAACAGAAATTAGAGCGCATTTTCTTAATTTGGTGCCATTATTCTTGAATGAACGACATCGAAACACAAAAAATAAGCGCGACACAACCCAAACCTATATGAAACTCACCCGAGCCTCTCGGGACCCCGTCCGAACATACCAACAAGTCCCATAAGATAACAGGAACTAACTTAAGGCCTCAAATGATGCATAAAAATATCAAAACCACGAATCGCACCACAAATCAAATTTATTGAACTTTTAAACGTTCAACTTCCAAAACTCGTGCCGAACCATATTAAATCAACTCAGAATGACCTCAAATTTCGCACACGATTCCCAAATGATATAACGAAGCAATTCCCATTCACAAAACCACAATTCGATCATCAAAGTCAACGCCTGGCCAAACTTATGAACATTCCAAAACTTCAAATTTCCAACTTTCGCCAAATAGTACCGAAACCTTCTAGAAATATCCAAATGCAAATCCGGGCATATGTCCAAGTCCAAAATCACCATCCAAACCTAACGGAACAATCAAAACTCAATCCGAAGTCAAATACTGAAAAGTCAAACTTGGTCAACTCTTCCAACTTAAAGCTTCAAACATGAAATTCATTCTTCCAAACTAATTCCAAATCACCCGAAAACTGAAACCGACGATACACACAAGTCATCATACATCATATGGAGTTACTCATGCCCTCAAACCACCGAGCGAAATGCAAATGCTTAAAACGATTATTAGGGTCTTTACACTTCAGCAATGCAACAAAGTCAAAAAGTGATTCGGAATCAATTCGATATATACCCGGAGCCCCAGGGACCTCGTCCAAACACTCCAACCAATCCCAAAATAACACGAACGTACCCGAGGCGACAAATCAACCCAAACAACATCAAATTACGAATCACATCTCAATTCCAGCCTAAGGAAACTAATAAACTTTCAACTTATAAAACTCATGCCGAACCATATTTAATCAAATCGGAATGACCTTAAATTTTTCATGCAAGTCCCAAATGACACACTAGACCTATTTCAACTCCTAAAACCAAAATATGAACCCCGATACCATCAAAGTCAACCTTCCAAACCTTCAACTTTCTAACTTTTGCTGAAAAAGCACCAAATCAACCTATGGACCTCCAAATCCATATCCTTACAAACGCCTAACTCCAAAATCACCGTACGAAGCTATTTGAACCATCAAAACTCTATTCAGGAGTCGTCTACACAAAATTCAAACCCCAGTCAACTTTTGAAACATAAACTTCCAACATTGGAACTAAGTGTCCAAATGCACTCCAACACTTCCCCGAAACCAAATCAATCACCCAGGTGACGAGCGCAAAACACAACTCAAAATTGATGCTTTCTAGCCAAAGATGGTATAGTTTAATTATCGTCTTCACTTGGATTGGATTTAAATAATGCTCGAGTAATTTTGAGTTTCACGCTATTCAGAATGATTAGCACTTTGATTGGAATGATTTCGAACTAAAATTAACTATTAAAATTAAAGAAATTAATAATTGATCACATAGAACTAGAGAGTAGAGCAATGGGTTATTATTAAGACGAAAAATAAGGATTTTGGCATGATAGATGCAAGACCGGTATCCAGAATTTGACACTGTTATATTTCACTCTTAAAGTTTTATCGATCCTCGCGAATTCAATAGTTCATTAGTTTATACTTCTGATTCATATTCCTCTCTCTATTAAATCTAAATCTTTCAAATAAACTAATATGAAGTGCGGTGAAACTTGTAAGAATCTTATTAGTAGGAATGATCTAAGAGAAACTTCTCGCAAATATTTCTCAATCTTACGGTAACTCAAAAAACTCTCTCGATTACTTCAAAGAATCACCACAATAAACTAAGGCATACATTGCAATAATATTCAATAAGATATTTTTCTTTCGATTAAGCACTATAAAGAATAAAATCACAACTAATATTAAAGCTCCTCCAATAAATTCAAGCAATTAAATAGTAGTCAAATCCATGAACAACACTCAAGTCACCAAATAATGTCAAACCCTAAAGTAAACTACTCCATAATCATGGAAGAAGTCATCACAAATAAAGTTGAAGAATAAGAAAATATGAATTCAATCCAAACTCGGGTGTTGAGTTGGGGAAAGAATGATGAATCCTTGTGCTTGAGTCTCCAATGATCTTCCAATCTTCCATAGGTCAAAAGTCCCTTCAAAAATATATTTATGGTGTATTTATACCATGTAGAAGCGGGTCCGAATGGAACTAACCTTTCCAAGCCTAAATGGGAAATTACTCTAAGGAAAATACACAGGCGTGGCGTGCCTTGCGTTGCCCCATGCGCCGCGCCAGTGGAAAAGTTTAGAGAGCAGGTTTTTTTCCACTATGCAGGAATTTTGCACTAGCACCTTGCACGCCCGCGGCGCGGTAGTGCAATTTTCTCAGAGTAATCTTTTCTTCTCAACTTTTGACATCCAGACTTTGTCCTCGACCCTCGAATGGATCCCCACTGAATTTCTTGGGCTTCTACTCAGACTTTAAAGCTCCAAATCATCCATTTTAGCTCCAAACTTGCTTCTTCACTCGAAATCACATCCTATACACACGTAATAAATATAAAGTACTAACAATTAAGCTCAAATATAATCAAAGTGTAGTAATTAGAGTGCAAAATACAACTTAAATACGGAATTCTAGCCTATCATCAACACTCCACACTTAAACCATTGCTCGTCCTCGAGCAATGAAACTCTACTTCACATAAAGATGACCTTTTCATCAACCTCCCTAACTAATCATGCCAAGAATATTTAAAGTAGACTAAGCACCCTATCATGACATCCTAGCTTCAAAACTCAACTCAAAATCACGATGCATTTTTCACAACCTGCTCACTTACTCTAACACAGATGCCAAAGTCATTACCTTTCCTTCGCCAGTCATGTGCCTTTCACACTAAAAATAGAGAGTAGTTCCACACACAATAAAATTGAAGAACATATAGGAACTCAATATAGAAAGAATTCACTCACTCTCAGAATCAAAATTCATATGCCACAGACGGCGTACCATAGGCTTGCCTGTAGTATAATACTCTACTAATTGAGCTCATTCAATCAAATATCAAGTAGGACTTTATTTTGGTTGTAATGTAGGCTGCCGGACGAGTATGATACATTCTGGATAATAGTGACTACACCTCCCTGAGTACTTTAATACATCTTCACAATCTAAACTCCACAATTATGTTGAACCAAACCCCAAAATTCACATCATATTAACGTCAGCTCCCAATTTCTTTAAGCACAAATATATCAAGAGCTACCAGTAGTAAGGAATTTTTTTTTCCGCAAAATACATGCACACACTTTTTTTTCTTTTTATCTTCTAATTTTTTCTTTTTCTTTTTCAATTCCCTACAAGTGGCTCTCACTTTTTTTTCAAAACTTTACATCTTTCTCCTATTGTTCTCAGTTCCACTCAAAACCCCAACCATACCTCAACTTAGCTTTTAACAAGCTCATAACAACTTCAAGTGGTCAAGAGAGGTAATAGGGTCAAACAGATAATCAATTCAAACAAAAAAGGGGTTAGGCTTGTAGTGTGGTTGCCAAAGAAAATAGGATTACAGGCTCAAGGGTGCTAACTAGGATACATACAATTAGGCAGGTAATAAACATATATCTAAATCAACAAAGAAATACCTCTATCACTTCCTAGACCGAACAAGACTGCTATTTCACTTTGCAAACACACAGGTCAAGTTCTAGACATCAACTGACATTCATAGAATATCAACAAAAACCTCACATACACATTGATACATAACTCACTTAGAACTGTAGCTATCCCAACTCTCTAGTCAAAGCAATTAAGCAAAGCCGAGATCAAACAATTTAAGGCACTTATACACGAGTCAAGAACTGAGCCTAGGCATCACAACTAAGGAATTAACCACACTCAAGGCACAACAAAATGAAGAATAGTTATCCGCATTTAATACAATAGCACAAGACTTCTCTATTCCTAACAAAAGAAAAACTAACTATACCTGATTCAAGCAAAACCGTTAGAAAAGAACCACAACACAAATAAAAACCAAGAAAAAATTGTTACATTACCTAAGAAAACAAAACAAAAATGAAAGATATTTTTTCCCAACTTTGATCCCTCAAGAAGACAGTCAAGGAAATCCATTGCCAGGAAAATTCAAGTTTCTTTTTCAAACGATACTCACGAAACACATACAAAGATAAAAGAAATAAAAATAGATATTATACATATTTACATCCCCTACCCCACATTTTAAATTGTGGCATGTCCCCATGTCAAACAAATAAAAAGCATTAGTAAAGGGAACTCCCCTGAATCATCTAGTATGGGTCTAAATCAATGTGGGGGTCCACTTTGCATGCCCAATCCAATGCACACATCCATGCTGAAAGTTTCTTTTCTGCTTTCTTCGGGTACACCCCACATTTATCATGCTTATCCACTCCAGCTCGCTCTGTTAGGACCTTCACCTTGAATTCAAAGTGTGTAGTCGACTCGTCTCTAGGTGCACCTACTGCCTCCTTCATCTTGAACACCACTCATTCTTCCCCCACTCTTAGCATGAGCTACCTTTCCTAAATATCCAGAATAGCTCTGCCAATAGCTAAGAAAGGTCTCCCAAACAGAGGGACCTCCTTATTCTCTTCAATGTTCACCACAATGAAGTCCACACGAAACATAAATTTGTCATTTCGAACTAGAACATCTTCCACTATTCCTTCAGGTATGATTGTGGTCTGATCCGCCAGCTACAAGGACATAGTCATAGATCTAATTTCTCCAATCTCTCCCTCTAATTTCTTGAAAATAGAGAAACACCTGAATCACACAAATATTTTTCAAATTTAGTACTTCCTATATAGCAAGGTACAGTGAAACTCCTTGGAACTCCACACTTTTGAGGGAGCTTATTTTGCATAATAGCACTACAATGCTCTGTGAGCTCGACAACTGATGTCTCTTCCACTTTCTGCTTGTTGGACATGATCTCCTTCAAGAACTTGGCATACGCTGGCATCTGTAAGAGCATCTCAATGAAAAGTAGATTAACATGCACATGCTTGAGCACTTCCAGAAAATTCCTAAATTGTTTGTCCAGCTTTTCTCTTCTTTGTTTCTGAGGGAAAGGTAGAGCAAGCATATATTTACTCTCTTCAGTCCCATCATTACTTCTTTGTTTGTCTTTATTCTTCCTTGTTGGAACTTCAGTTTTGTTCTTCTTCTTCAAACCATTCTCTTGCTCTGCGCTAACTTCACTCCTACGATGCTCATCACTTTTTTCTCCCATTCAATCTTAACTTGATTTCCAGTCAACTCATCCTTCTGTGTTACCATCGGGTCCTGCAATACTTTGCCATTCCTCAAAGACACTGCATTTATTATTTCCGTTGGATTCATTTCAGTATCTGCATGAAGGGTTCTTGGAGACCTCTCGGATAACAAAGTAGCAATCTGCCCAACTTGCCTCTCTAAGTTTCGAATAGCTACACCATGAGTTTCAAATCTCTCTTATGTCTTAATAATGAAATCCTTCATTAAATCTTCCATGCTAGACTAATTAGGCTATGGAGGCTGGTATTACTGCATCTACTGATTTTGACATCCTGGAGCTCCTTGTCTCTAGGGTCTCGAATTATTATGCTGCCATGAGTTCAGGTGAACTCCACGAAAAACATGGGTGCCTCTGCCCCATGGAGTTCAAATTATTTCCACTTTGGTAGTTACTTTTGTCAAAGCTTCCCACAGCATTTTCTACTTCATCAGTAGCTGAGGACTGACATGCCTGCATTGGATGACCCATTCAAAAGTCACAAACTGATGATGGCTGGCTCTAGATCTTGGCTAAGGTCAATTTTCTTATCTATTTGGCCATGGTGTCTAGCTGGGCTTGCACTGATGTGTTAGAGTCCACCTGTTGAACCCCAACAAATTTTCTTTTGTCATTACTCTCAGTGGGCCATTGGTTAGCATGCTCAGACAATTCATCAAGGATAGAGACAATCTCCTATGGAGTTTTTTCATTAATGGACCTCCAACTGTAGTACTCAGAGTTCATCGTGAGGAGGGTGTCAGTCCATCCCAAAAGTCCTAGAGTTGCATCCAATATTCGATTCTATTATGTTGACACCTTCTCACTATCTTCTTGAATCTTTCCCAAGCTTTGAAGACTGTTTTAGTGTGTTCTTTCAAAAGTTGCGGATTTCCCTTCTGAATTTCACCTTTTTTGTAGCTAAGAAGTACTTGACACGAAAAATTTTCGTCATATCTTCACATGTCCAGGTCGACCTAGTTGATAAGCTTAGAAGCTAGTGCTTCGCTCATCCTTCAGTGAAAAGGAAAATCCCCTTAAGTAGACTGCATCTTTTGAACTCCATTGTACAGAAAGGTATTCATGATTTCCTCAAAGTCCATCAAGTGAGTTTTAGGATCTTCATTCACCTTCCCTCTAAAGATACAGTTGTTCTGGATGGTTTGAAGCAAGCCTTACTTCAACTCAAAATTATTCGCTGTTATGGGTGGATGTCTAACACTTGGCAGTCCCTGATTGTAGACTGATCTGGCATAGTCAGCTAATGCTCACCAAGGCCTAGGGGTGCATGGTCTTCAACCAGGGGTCATTTTTTATTAAATCTTTGACCCCCATTCTCTTTGACAGTCTCATCAACAGCTTTAACGGCTGCTTCAGTTACTAACCATGCAACTTGTTCTCTATGTTGTGCTGCTTCTCTTCCAGCTAATTCTACTCCATCATCACTGTTCTTTGCCATGTGTTCTTTGGTTGAAGGTTGCCCTAAGAATTTTCTGAAAAAATTTCTCTTTACTCAACTATCGTAGATGCTTTTCCACCTCTGGATCGTATGGAATCACTTCTTGCTAAGAAGATCGAGTCATATACCAGAGAAGTTAAACAAGTTGCCTGCACACAAGTGAGAAAAACGTAAATACAAGAAAATAAAATTGGTTCCTGAATTAGCACAAAAAACTATTCTGAACACGATTGATTGCCAATCCTTGACATCGATGCCAAAATTATACGAGCGCAAAACATAACATGAAATTGATGCTTGATAGCCAAAGATAGTATAGTTTAATTATCGTCTCCACATGGACTGGATTTAAATAATGTTCAAGTAATTTTTGGTTTAACGCTATTCAGGATGATTAACACTTTAATTGGAATAATTTTGAACTAAAATTAACTATTAAAATTAGAGCAATTAACAATTGGTCACAGAGAACTAGAGAGTAAAGCAATGGGTTATTATCAAGACGAAGAATAAGGGTTTTGACATGATAGGTGCAAGATTGCTATCCTGAATTTGACATTGTTATATTTCACTCTTAAGGTTCTATCGATGCTCACAAATTCAATAGGTGACTAGCTTATACTTCCGATTCAGATTCCTCTATCGATTAAATCTAAATCTTTTAAATAAACTAATGTGAAGTGTAGTGAAACTTGAAATAATCTTATTGTTAGAAACGATCTAAGAGAAACTTATCGCGAATATTTCTCAATATTAATTTAAATGGTAACTCAAAAAGCTCTCTCGATTACTTCAAAGAATTGCCAAAATAAATTAAGGCATACCCTGCAATAATGTTCAATAAGATGTTCCTCTTTCGATTAAATACTATAAAGAATATAATCACAACTAATATTAAAGCTCCTCCAGTAAATTCAAGTAATTAAATAGAAGTCAAATCCATGAACAACACTCAAGTCACCAAATCATGTCAAACCCTAAAGTAAACTACTCCGTAATTATGGAGGAAGTCATCACAAATAAAGTTGAAGAATAAGAAAAGATGAATACAATCCAAACTCGGGTGTTGAGTTGGGAAAGAATGATGAATCTTTGTGCTTGAGTCTCCAATGATCTTCCAATCATTTGTAGGTCAAAAGTCCATTCAAAAACGTATTTTTGGTATATTTATACCATGTAGAAGCGAGTCCAGACAGAACTACAGAATTACCCTTTCCAAGACAAAGTGGGAAATTACTCTAAGAAAAATACACAGGTACGGCGCCCCTCGCGGCGCCCCATGCTGCGTGCCAATGGGAAAGTTCAGAGAGCAGGTTTTTTTCCCACTCTTCAGGAATTTTGCACTAGCACCTTGTGCCCCGCGGCGCGGTAGTGCATTTTCCTCAAAGTAATCTTTTTTCTCATTTTTTGACATCCAGAATTGGTCCTCGACCCTCGAACGTAATCCCGCCTTAATTTCTTAGGCTTCTACTCAGACTTTAAAGCTCCAAATTATCCATTTTAGCTCCAAACTTGCTTCTTCACTCGAAATCTCATCTTACACAACATAACACACGTAACAATTACAAACTACTAACAGTTAGGCTCAAATACAATCAAAATATGACCTGGCAAGTACCGTAATATGACTAAAATATGATTTTCTAGCCTGCCATGACCCGGCAAGTCTCGTAATCACAACTACACATATGTAAAGCATCAAATAGAGAAATGGGGATCAAATACTCAAAACAACAGGCCGGGTCATTACATTCTCCCCGTCCTCGAACGAAAGGTGAGTACATCTGCTCCGTAATTCCTGCTCGGTCTCCCAAGTAGCCCCCTCAACAGGCTGACCTCTCCAATGAACCTTCACCGATGCTATATTCTTTGACCTTAACATTTGAACCTGTCGATCCAAAATGGCCATCGGCTCCACATCATAAGTCAAATCCCAATCTAACCGCACCGTGATGAAGTCCAAAACATATGACTAATCCCCATAATACTTCCAGAACATAGAAACATGAAACAATAGGTGAACTCCCGATAAACTAGGTGTCAAGGAAAGTCTGTAGGCCACCTCTCCAACTCTATCAAACACCTCAAAAGCACCAATATACCTAGGGCTCAACGTGCCCTTCTTCCACAACCTCATCACACCATTCATTGGCAAAACTCTGAGTAGAACCTTCTCATCCACCATATATGCAAAATCACGAGTCTTCCTGTCTGCATAATTCTTTTTCCTAGACTGCGTTGTATGAAGCCACTCCTAAATTATCTTTACCTTTCCAAAACATCACGGACCAAATCAGTGCCCTACAACCTAGCCTCCCCAGGCTCAAATCAACAAACTGGAGAAAGACACCACCTCCCATATAAGGCCTCATAAAGAGCCATCTAGATACTCGACTGATAGCTATTGTTGTAGGTGAACTCTGCCAGCAGAAGAAACTGATCCCATGAACCTCCGAATCAATGACATAGGCACATAACATGCCGTCTAAAATTTGAATAATGCGCTCGAACTGCCCATCTATTTTGAAATGAAATGTCATACTCAACTCGACTTATGTGCCCAACTCATGCTGCACTGCTCCCCAAAAATGCGATGTAAACTGCATGCCTCAATCCGAGATTAGACACGGGCACACCATAAAGGCGAACAATCTCCCGAATATAAATCCGAGCAGTTGCTCTGAAGAATAGGTTGTCATGACTGGAACGAAGTGTGCAGACTTTGTCAGTCTATCCATAATGAACCACACTGCATCGAATCTCCTCAAGGTCCGTGGAAGCCCAACTACAAACTCTAGAGTGATACGGTCCCACTTCCACTCTGGAATGTCAAGCCTCTAAAGCAAACCACCGAGTCTCTGATGCTCATATTTCACCTGTTGACAGTTCAAACACCACGCAAAATACTCAATAATATCTTTCTTCATCCTCCGCCACCAATAGTGCTGCCTCAAATCGTGGTACATCTTCGCGACCCCTGTATGAATGGAATACCGCGAACTATGGGCCTCCTCAAGAATCAACTCGCAACCCATCCGCCTTTGGAACACTAGATCCGGCCCTGTAGCCTCAATACCCCATTATCACTAATAGTAACCTCCTTGGCATGACTGTGCGGCACTGTGTCCCTTAGGACAAGCAAGTGGGCATCATCATACTGACGTGCATGATACGCTCAAACAAGGACGACCGAGATGCAACACAAGCAAGAACTCTATTGGACTCCGAAATATCCCACCTCACAAACTGATTGGCTAAATCCTAAACATCTAATGCTGACAGTCTCCCCCTAACTGGAATATAAGCAACACCCTCCATGCTCTCAGCCTTCCTACTCAAGGCATCGACCACCACATTGGCCTTTCCCAGAAGATAAAGAATGGTGATAACATAGTCCTTTTGTAGCTCTAACTACCTCCATTGCCTCAAGTTCAGATCCTTTTACTTGAATAAGTGTTGGACTCCTGTGATCTATGAACACTTCACAAGACACGCCGTAAAGATAATTCCTCCAAATCTTGAGCGCATGAACAATGGTTGCAAACTCCAAATTGTGTACATGGTAGTTCTTCTCATGGGACTTCAACTGACGCAAAGCATAAGCAATCACTCTACCCTCCTGCATATATGCAGATCCAATCCCAATCTGTGAAGCATCACAATAGACTATATAATAACCTAATCTCAAAGGTAACATCAGAACTAGGGTTATAGTCAAGGTAGTCTTGAGCTTCTAAAAGCTCTCCTCACACTTATCAGGCCACATGAATGGTGCATTCTTCTGCGTCAATCTAGTCAATGAGATTTGTATGGATGAAAACCCCTCCACAAACGGCAATAATATCCATCCAACCCAAGGAAACTTCGGATCTTAGTAGTAGAAGACGGTCCGGGCCAACTATGAACTGCCTTAATCTTCTTCAGATCCACCCTAATCCTCTCACAAGACACCACGTGGCCCAAGAATGCCACTGAGTCTAAATAAAACTCACACTTGGAAAACTTAGCATATAGCTTCTTCTCCCTCAATGTCTGGAGCACAATTCTCATATGATGCTCATGATCCTCCCGGCTGCGAGAATACACCAGTATATCATCAACAAAAACTATGACGAAGGAATCAAGATAGTGCTAGAAAACATTGTTCATCAAGTGCATAAATACTGCTAGGGCATTGGTCAGCACAAAAGACATCATCAGAAATTCATAGTGACCATAACGAGTCCAGGAAGTCGTCTTCGGAATATTTGAAGCCTGAATCTTCAACTGATGGTACCCCGATCTTAAATAAATCTTCGAGAATACCCTAGCACCCCGAAGTTGAACAAATAAATCATCAATACGTGGTAGTGGATACTTGTTCTTGATATTAACCTTATTCAACTGCCTTTAGTCAATTCACATCCTCAGAACCATCTTTTTTCTTCACCAACGGTACCTGTGCAACCCAAGGTGACACTCTAGGCCTGATGAAACCCTTATCAAGTAACTTCTGCAACTTCTCCAACAACTCCTTCAACTCTACTGGTGCCATGTGATACGGTGGAATGGAGATGGGCTGAGTGCCCAGCACCGAACCAATACTAAATCAAATATCCCTTTTTGGTGGCATGCCCGACGGGTGTACATGAAACACATCCAGAAACTCCCTCAGTACTGGAACCGACTCAACAATAGGAGTGTCAGCACTAACATCCCTTACAAAGGACAAGTACGCCAAACACCCCTTCTCAACCATTCGTTGAGCCTTCAAATATGAAATCACCCTACTATGAACATGATCAAGGGAGCCTCTACACTCTAACCTCAGCAATCCCGACATAGCCAACATCACAATCTTAGTGTGACATTCAAGAATAGCGTGAGATGGTGATAACCAATCCATATCAAAAATCACATCAAAATTTACCATGCTGAGCAACAAGAAATTAGCTCTAGTATCATAGCCCCAATGGTCACCACACAATACCTATATACACGGTCCACTACAGTAGAATCACCCACTAATGTCGATACATGAACAAGCATATCTAAAGAATCAAGAGGCATATCCAATTAATAATCAAAGCATAATGACATATATGAATAAGTGAAACCAGGGTCAAATAACACTGAAGCATCCCTGTGGCACACTAAAACAATACATGTGATCACGGCGTCAGAAGCAACTACTTCTGGCCTAGCAGTAAATGCATAGCAAAGGGCCTAACCACTGCCTGACCGACCTTCCCCTCTAGGGTGACCTCAAACTGACTAAGCCCCGCCCCTAGCTGGCTGTGAGGTGGTGTAGCTGCTGGTGCTGAAATCATAGGTTGTGAGCTCTACTGTAGAACCCTACTCAGAAGACCAGGGCAATCCCTCTTGAGATGACTCAAGTCTCCACACTTATAACAACCCATCCTATGAGGACGTTAACCCTGATAACTCGAATAACTATCAGCGGAACCCTGAGCAGATAGAGCACGGTAAGAGCTCTGTATCGGCAGCACACCGAATGATGACCGAACTTGGCGAGCACTGTATGAATTGTGGCTAACTAATGAACAACGAGGAATCTGACGAGCTGCCTTAGCGGGCCTAAAAAGACGATCTCCGTTGTAATGTGATTGGCCTCCAAATAAGGCACTGCTAAAACCACATGAGCTACGAGGCCTCTTGGTCACCCGCTCCTCACACTCAAGCCTACAAACCTGCTCCAAATGTCAAGCAATCTCAACCACCTGGTCAAACCTAGCATCCGTCTCGACCTCTCGAGCCAAACTATAATGTAGACCATAGTTGAGGCCATCAATGAACATCCTAATCTTCTCCCTCTCAGTGGGAACAAACTATATTGCATGACAATCTGTGAATTTCATCTCGTACTGGGTAATAGTTACACCCTCCTGACATAGCTGCTCAATCTCCCTATGCAGCTTCTCTTTGCGAGTTTGTGGAATAAACTTCTCTAAGAAGAGAACTGAGAACTCATACCATGTAAGTTGTATTGCACCAACTGGCCTTCCCGATTCATAAGTCTGCCACTATGTGTAGGCTACCTTTGTCAACTAAAAAGTAGTAAAGGAAACTCCATTCATGTCCACAATACGCACTGTGCGAAGAATTCGATGACACCGATCCAGAAACTCTGAGCATCCTCTGACTCTCCTATACCGAACTCGGGCGGGTCAAGCCTCTTAAATTTCTCCATACTCTTCTACTCCTCATAAGTCATAGGTGGACCAACCTCGACCCGAGCAAAAATAATTGGATGAACCGATAACATCCCTGGTGTCTGATAACCTTGAGCTAGTTGCTCCGATGTACGGACGGGGGGAGTCTGGGCTCCTCCTCCAGCCTGTGAGGTAGCTGGTGCAACAGGTATTATAACCGCCTGATCCAAGCTCGTGCACACACTCAAGATCTGAGCCAAAGCCCCCTGAAGACCAGGTATAAATATAGGTATTGCCGGTGTCTGATTTTGTCTCACCGGCTCAACAACATTCGGAACCTGCTCCTCCACTAGAGCGTTTGGTGGCTCCACAGGTGCTACAAATGCTATAGTGCGAGCCCCACATCGGCCATGGCCTCTCGTGGCCCTGACTGGTGGTACTGGTGCCTGCTCGCCCAATCCGGCTGGACGTGTCCTCACCAAGAAAAGTAGAGGTTCAAACTTCGAAAATAACAAATCCGCACAACAAGAATGCAAGAAAGTGAAGTTTCCTAACAGTTCGTTAGCCTCTCGAAGATAAGTACAGACGTCTCCGTACCGATCAGCAAGACTCTACTAAACTTGATCATGACCCATAGAACCTATGAACCTAGGGCACTGATACCAACTTGTCATGACTCAAAATAACCACCCGGTACTGATAGCACCTAACTCACTTGCTAGGCAAGCCAAGCATAACAAAAGTGAAATATAAATACTGAATTAACAGAAATAGTACAAGTCTAAGGCCAATTAACATAAAAAACAACATTGATACATAACAAATCCTCCAAAACTGATAAACACAGAGTCATTCTAAAACAGAAATACAAGTATGGAAAACTAAATAACAACACTGTCTGAAGTAAAGACAACAATCAAAAATGAAATTAGACGCTAAGACTGCGATCGAGATGCAGCTCTACCTCATCTCTCGGATGACCACTCAGAAATAAACCTCAGGTACTAGTGGCTCGATTCAACATCTGCATCTGCATAATTAAGTGCAGAGTATAGTGTAAGTACAACCGACCCCATGTACTAAGAAAGTATCATAACTAACCTCGACAAGGTAATAAAAACAAGAATTATAAATGATACTCGATATTCACATGTGCAGTTCATAAATCTAACAAGTACAAAAGAACAAAATAATATCATAAATCACAGAAAGATCCATCTTGGTGCACATAATTACTTAATGTACTCTGCTCAATCAACGATCCAGCATATAAAGAAGATAAGCAAATAAATCAGGTAAACAACCAAGGAAATTGCAAGTAAAGATGAAATGCAATAACCAAATCAAACACTGGCCAACTTTTCCTCAGAATTTCCATAATTGTACCAACCACTTATCAATTTTCCTCAATCCGCGTGTACACCATCAAGAAGAAACATGCGAGGGTGAACCTAGGATGATGGATCTATGTACACACGTTGCACGGTGTAGTCACGTGCAAATAATCATTATCCATCCGGAGTGGTCACAGACTCAATACCACAATCCGCCGGCGTGGTTACAAGCTCAATATCACAATCTGTCTGGCATGGTCACATACTCAATATCATAATCCTCCTAGCGTGGTCACATGATCAATATCATAATCCAC
Organism: Nicotiana obtusifolia; assembly: GCA_002018475.1. NCBI lineage: Eukaryota > Viridiplantae > Streptophyta > Magnoliopsida > Solanales > Solanaceae > Nicotiana > Nicotiana obtusifolia. The sequence goes on along the minus strand of MCJB01002658.1, from coordinate 26,837 downwards.
TCCGCGTGATCACAAGCTCAATATCACAATCCACCTGACGTGGTCACAGGCTCAATATCATAAATCTTATGGCGTGGTCACGTGCTACCAGTCCAAACCATATCACACAGGAAGAAAATATAGAAGAATATATGTATATGATCAATGAATCAAATTTCATACTCCTAGACTGTAATAATTTACATGCTAAGGTGTATGTATGTATCATAACTCAATTCAGGCAATTGTATCACGAAAGTAGAAATTATCAAGTTCAATCAGGAGATTAACCCCTCACATGGTTCAAATAGCTCACAACAGGTTACAAATATAACAAGCATCATAACATAAATCTTAGTAATCAATTCAAGGCATAGCGTATCCTAAGCATTATCCCGATAACTCAAGCACCTACTGCCTCAACCAAGTTTAGGTTAGATACTTACCTCAAGAAGCCAAATCAATCCTCTAATAGGCCCTTCTCGCATGAATCAACCTCCAAATGGCTCGAATCTAGCCAAAATATCATCAATAAAAGCCATCAGAAACGATTACAAATGATAAAACTAAGATCTTTAATTAAAATAAAAAAGTCAACCCCGGGCTTATATACCTGAACCCAACAAAACTCACAAATTCCGAACATTCATTACGATACGAGTCCAAGTATATATGTTTCATCCAATTCCAACCTCAAATCGACCCTCATATCTTCAAATCTCACTCTCCAAAATCATAGTCCAAAAACTCCCAAATCCACCTTTAATTCATGAAAATTAGGTGTAATAATCTATGGGTAATCAATATATAATACCAAAATCAAGCAGAGATCATTTACCCCTTTAATTGTGATAAAAAAATCCTCCAATAATTTCCTTTAACCCTTAATCGAGCTCCACAATTTTAAAAAATGAGAAAAATGACCAAACCCTCGATATAAAAATCAAGTCCGACAAAATTGCAGCTGCAACTACTTGATCACTTTTGCAGCTCAGCTTCTGCGGAAAGAAGCCCGCTTTTGCGGTCCAGCACGACTCGCAGACCTTTCGCTTCTGCGGCCACCAAGTGCTCCTGCGCTTCCGCTTCTGCAGCCTCTCCTACACACCAGCCTTTCCCTGCCATTCTCTGCATATGCGGTCAAATAGTAGTTTCTGCAGTCTCGCACCTACGACCCATCCATAGCAAGTGCAAAAGCATACAACAACAACATACCCAATAATATCCCACACCGTGGGGTAGGGAGGGTAGTGTGTACGCAGACTTTACCTCTACCTTGTGAGGATAGAGAGGCATGTGCAAAAGCATAAGAACTCAAAAACTTCAGCAATATAACAGTACAAAAATGATCCAAAATTAATCTGAAATACACTCGAGGGCTCCAGGACCCCGTCCAAACACACCAACTAATCCCAAAACATAACATGAACCTACTCGAGGCCCTAAATCGCCCAAAACAATACCAAAACTAGGAATCACACCTCAATTCAAGCCTAAGAAAACTAATGAACTTTCAACTTCTAAAACTCGTGCCGAACCATATCAAATCAACTTAGAATGACCTTAAGTTTTGCATGCAAGTCCCAAATGACACAACAGAACTAAAATTCGAGCCCGATACCATCAAAGTCAACTGTCGGTTAAACCTATCAACGTTTCAAACCTTTAACTCCAACTTCGCCAAAAAATACCAAATCCATATACAGACTTTCAAATCTATATCCGGACATACGCCTAAGTCTAAATTATTGTACGAAACTATTGGAACCATCAAAACTCTATTCCGAAGTCATCTACATAAAAGTCAAACTCCGGTCAACTCTTACAATTTAAGCTTCTAATATTGGGACTAAGTGTTCCAATGTATTCTAAAACTTACCATAAACCAAACCAAATGCCTTGTCAAGTTCCCTAATTACAACTACACATATGTAAAGCATCAAATGGAAAAATGGGGCTGAAATACTCAAAACAATCTACCGGATTTCTAGGTCGACTTTATTATAGTAACATAAAGATATTCAATCTTATCATCATTTGTTGTCTCAATGTGATATCCACTTTGGCGAATATCTTTGAAACTTAGTAAGTTTCTTTGAGACTTACTACAATAAAATGCTTCATAAATAGCCAAACTTGTTCCTCGGGGTAGTAATAAATTGGCTCTTTCAAAGCCTTCAATTAGTCTTGTATTACCAGATATTGTATTAACATTGACTTCTTTAATCACCACATAAGAGAAATATCTCTTATCTCTTAAAATAGTATGTGTTGTAGCACTATGCAAAAGACACATATCTTCTCTATTGATCTTAAATCTAACTGAAGACTGGAAAATTTTCATAATTTTCATAAAAAAACAAAAAGTATATCATAAGAAATATGAAAGAATATCAATAAAAGAAACATTGAGAAATTACACTAGGAATATAGAAACTAACATATATGATGCTTTAGGAAAGTACATTAAGAAGAACAATCTACTTGCAAACATAAAGTGAAAGTAAGAACTTTTCTTAAAGTTTTATTCCCCAGTAAGATGATCACTTCTTCAGTCAATATACTCAAAGAAGTCTCTAGATTCTAAATGAGTAGTATTTGCATGGCCTCGAAAACCATCATCTTTATATTCAAGATTTGCCACAATATCATCATATTTATTTCAAGGACCTACTTCATCATCATTATTTTGAAAAGCTAAATATGCCTCCACATTGTTCTCTTTTCTTTTGATGGAGGCTTGATAAAGTTTGATAAAATGGTCAGATGTATGACAAACACATGCCCAATGACCTTTCATACCACATTGGTGCCAAATATTAAATTTACCTTTTAAAGGATTAATTTGAGAACCCTTACTGTTATCCTGTTTATTTCCACCATGATGACGATAAGTACTTCGTCCCCCACCATCTTCGTCCAAGACCATGACCACGACCACGATAATTATTTAACCTTTTTTTTTTCAGACTTTTGATTTGCCGCTATCACATTTACTTTGGGAAATGGTGCAGATCTAGTGGCATGAGCTTCATGATTTTTCACTAATAGAGTTTTATGTTGCTCAGCCACTAGAACGCATGAGATCAATTTAGAATATTTCTTTAAACCCTTTTTACGCTGCAATACCACATTAGAGGCATGAAAAGTAGAAAGAGTCTTTTTCAGTAAATAGTCATCATTCACATTTTTCCCACATAATTTAAGTTAGAAATTTATTCTAAATACAATAGAATTGTATTCATGTATGATTTTAAAATCTTGTAAATGTAAGTGAATCCATTCATACTGAACTATTGGCAATACCGTTGCCTTAAAGATGCTCATATCGTTCCTTCAAACTACTCCATAATTTAAATGCACTTTTCAGAGTTAAGTATTCCGTCTTCAGCACTTCATCAAGTTGATGATGAAGGAAAATTATAGCATTTGCTTTATCATAGGCTGATGCTTCACTTCCTTGTATAATAGTATTCTTTAGACTTTTAGTGCCAAGTAAAATTTCAGCATCAAGGACCCATTATAAATAATTCTTTCCAGAAATGTCAAGTGCCACAAACTCAAGCTTCGATAAATTTGACATAGTAAAACTATAAAAAATATAATTATGTCAGAAATATGATAAGAACCATTATCAATGAAGATTACATGTACAAATATATGCTTTGTACCAGTACGATATAAGAGTGGCTAACGGTCCGGTTCACACCAGACTGGACCAATTTCGGACCGAAAAACCGGAGCAATTTCGGACCGAAAAACCGGCCCGGACCGGTTCGGACAGGAAAATCGATCCGGATTGGTGGAAACCGGATCATTTATTATTTTGGAGTGCCGGTCTTGGTAGCGGGACAGTTTGTCCTTTGGAAACCGGATGAACCGGTATAAAAAAGGCCGGAACCGGACTGGACCGATTCGGAAAAAAAAAAAAGGCTGGCAGTTTAAAAACTAGCCGTTGGCAACGGTCTATTGAGCTAATAGCCGTTGTCCAACGGCCAAAAACGGCCATTTTCACCCTATAACCATCCCTAACTATTTTTTTCCCTATAAATACCCCATTATTTCATCATATTTTTCATACAAATCATCTAATTCTCTCAAATTCTCTACAATATTGTTATTTTGCTACTTTGGCTATTTGTATAAATTATACAATTTTGATTCTTTATCAAGTTTTAATTGGAGTTGCTATCAAGTGAAGGTTCAAGTTTCAACTTCACCTCAATTATACGGTTATATTTAGTTTGTCGTTCCTACTTCCTAATCTTTTATTATATTTTTGTCATATATTTATTTTATTTGCTATAATTATGTCTCAAAGAGGTTCAATTGGACTAGTAGTGGGGGGCGGGCACGTGGTCGTTAGGGAAATAGGGGTAAAGGAATTGCTGGTAGTTCTAGTCAGCACAAAGGTGATTCTCAATATTATCATGATTTTAGCTCTAATAATCCACTTGATTCTCAACATATAGAAGCGCAATATAACTATAAAATTGGGGTTAAACTAGAAGAACCACATGAATTTCAAGCTAGTCCATCTGAAGTTCAGTCTGACTTGCCTCTTGTACCTCCCACTAGAGTGCCTGTTAAACGTAAGGACAGATCTGAGGTGTGAGAATTTGTGCAAAAGAAAGTTAAAAATCAGACGACCGTATGTGGTCTTTGTGGAATGGAGTGAGTTTTTAAAACTGGGGGTAATGAAGGTGGGACGAGTAAAATTAGGACTCACTTAAGAAATAAACATCCTAAGGAATGGTCAATGCAGGGGGGGTATTTATTTAGGAACCGAACATGGGGGAATAACACATGATGAATCCTCGGGTATCCAAGTGAAAATTAACCAAACAACAGGAAGGATTCTTACTTATGATAAACAAAGGGATAGGGAAAATATTGCTAAACTAGTTGCGGTAGAGGGTTTACCTTATAGTTTTCCTTCTTCTACTGGTTTTGTTCGTTATATTCAGGCTACATATTATCCTTCTTTTAAAGGTTTCCAAGAACTACTGTTAAAATTATTAAATTTAAGAACTAATATAGAGATTATTTGCGATATTTATTTGATAACTTTGACACTAGAGTACGCCTTACTACGGATATGGGTCGTTCTACAAATAATTGTGATTATATTACAGTTACTGTTCATTGGATAGATCCTGATTGGGTATTTCAAAAAGGTATTGTTGCTTATAAAGTTGTTGATGAACCACACGCAGGTAATTATATTCCAAAACAGTTTCATCAATTTGTCGTGCATATTGTTTAACTAACAAAGCTTTTAGTATTACAGTAGATAATGCTACAAACAACACAGAAGCACTTAGGAACTTGAGACCTATTTTGAACCCCCCTTTTGAGAAATTTTTTCATGTTAGATGTGCATGTCATATTCACAATTTAGTAGTAAAAGATGATCTTGACTTGTTTAACCACATTATTGAAAAGGTGAAAGTAGCTATTGCTTTTATATTTAGAAATGAAAATCAAGAAAGAAAAAGAGAATGGGAAAGAAAATGTATAGAATTAGGAATGCCGATTAGGAGAGTCCCAAAGGAAGTTTGTACTAAATGGAACACTTTATATGAAGCATTGACTGTCGCTTATGAATATAGAGAGCCTATTATTCAAATGTATAATAAGTATTTTATGGAACTTTATCACCTTAAAGAGGATGATTGGAACCTCGTTCAACATCTCCTTCAGTTTTTAGAAAAATTCTATCATGCTACTTTAGAATTTTTCGGATAATATTATCCAACTACTCCTACCATGTTATATTATATAGCTGGAATATCTGAATTATTAAAATTATATAGGCAATACGAATCATATAAAATGGCTGTAGAGGCTATGATTGAAAAATTTTAAAAATATTTTTTCCCAATTCCCCAGTTTTTTTACATTGCTTCTGTGTTGCATCCTGCTTTTAAACTTAAGTTAACTGAATAACTTGTTAGAGAAATATATGCAAATTTAGAGATTAAACCTGTTGAAATTGCGACTAATAAATATCCAAGTGTAGAACATACTTGTGCTAAAGTTCTTTCAGATACCGTGGCTATTTTCGCAAAGTATAGAGCTTGGGCAGACACTGCTATACTACTACACCAACTGCACCAATACAGTCAACCGGTGAAAGTTCTTCTCAAATGGGCAAAAGGCATGCGGGGATGAGCACTTTTGGAAGACTTGATCAAAAGTTTCTTTCAGAACAAGACGAATACGGGGAGGAATACAGCGAGTTCCAAGTCCATTTAGTTCAATATCCAAAGAAACTTACAAGTTTTGGAACTCATAATTTATTGGATTATTGGAAGAGTCAAGAATCGCAGTTCCAATACTTACAAAAATGGCCCGGGTATATTAACAATTCAAGCTTCATCAGTTGCATCAGAGAGCGCTTTTAGCCAAGGAAGATTTCAAATTGAAGATCACAGACATTCATTGAGAGAAGAGGCAATGGAGACAAGAGTTTTATTCAGGGATTGGATTAGAGCAGAGCGAAGAAACTTTGGAATGCCAGAACTTTCTTAGAAAAAAGATAAAGCGTATCTCGATCAAATTTTGAACGACGGAACAAGTGAAGAAGGATGTCAAACAGACAATGAAGAAGAAGATGAAAAAGAACAAGAAGAAGATGATGAACCGGAACAACAACAATCAGTTCCTAAAGAAAAGCCTACGGCTATCTTAAAAAAATTAGCCAGTATGTCTAAAAGAATGTAATTTTCCACATTAGAATACACTACAATAAAATTGCTCCAAATCTTGAAATTCCATCACAAGTTCACAACTCTTGTCTTCTTATTTTTTTTAAAATTTATTCTTTGCGCAAAAATACTACAATTAATTACTAGTTTCTAATTGATTCAAATTTCAAGGTTTGAATCTAATTTTAAACTTTGAGACTAATTCAAAGTTTGACAAAATATTACAAGTTTTTTAATTCCAAGTTTGAACTTTGAAACAAACTAAACATTTCAAATATATATACAAAGTTAGTAATATTTTGTTGTTATATTTTCAAAAGCTTAAAATTATCCATCACTACAATAAAATTGCTCCAAATCTTGGAATTCCATCACAAGTTCACAACTCTTGTCTTCTTATTTTTTTAAAAAATTTTATTCTTTGCGCAAAAATACTACAACTAATTACTAGTAATTGATTCAAATTTCAAGGTTTGAATCTAATTTTAACTTTGAAACTAATTCAAAGTTTAAAAAAATATTATAAGTTTTTTAATTCTAAGTTTGAACTTTGAAACAAACTAAACATTTCAAATATATATACAAAGTTAGTAATATTTTGTTGTTATATTTTAAAAACTTAAAATTATCCATCACTACAGTAAAATTGATCCAAATCTTGGAATTCCATCACAAGTTCACAACTCTTGTCTTCTTTTATTCTTTGCGCAAAAATACTACAATTAATTACTAGTTTCTAATTGATTCAAATTTCAAGGTTTGAATCTAATTTTAAACTTTGAAACTAATTCAAAGTTTAAAAAAATATTACAAGTTTTTTAATTTTAAGTTTGAACTTTGAAACAAACTAAACATTTCAAATATATATACAAAGTTAGTGATATTTTGTTGTTATATTTTCAAAAACTTAAAATTATCCATCACTTTAAATGAAAGACAAATTTAAAAAAAAAAAAAACGGCCAGACCGGTCCGGACTGAACAGAAAAATCCTGTCTACCGGTAGCCGGTGCCGGTCACGGACCGGCTTGCATCATATAGGACCGGCGGACCGGACTAGTAAGACCTGTTTTGTCCGATTTTGAGGGCCCTCCGGTACCGAATCTGATCGAAACCAAAAAAAAAATTTAGTCTGTGATCGAACCGGACCACTAGCCAGCCATAGTACGATAGCATGAAAATTCCTTCTTTGGGTCAGCATATACTTTTCACCTATTAAAATTCAAACCTCGCCAAAATCTCAACCAAAAAAAAAAAAAAATGCATGGACAACTTAGCTGATTGTTGTTTTACGCACTGAACAAGTTGGAAGAAATTCACTAATGATTATAAATTTAACAATTCGTCATTAAAAGACCATACAGAGAGTTACACAAATAACAAAGATATCATATTAAGTGTAAAAATATTGTGATGTGACAGTAATATCAAGTTGGTTAATTGTAACAACTCATCTATTGACAAAGCAGTAAGCATAACTTTCTCGACTTGGCGCAGAAAATCACTTATTTTAATATCATGTTTTAACGAGAAATTAATAGTAAGCATGCATATTTGACAACCAAGTCATTATCATAATTTGTAAAAGTACAATATAATTGTATGACTTTAGAGTAACCCACCTTGTTCCGACGAAGAAAATAAACACAATTGGAAGATAGATAAATTTTGATTAAAACCTTGTACTGATAATATATTATGAAATAAAAGCAATATATGAAGAGCAATGTAATTAACAAGAACTAATGATAGAAAAAGAATGGCAAAATTAGAAAGGAACACTTGTTTCTTCCTTTTTCTTTACCTTGATAGGCAATAGGAGAGCCCTATTTATAGGAAATGGATGCTTGTTACAAAACTGCTCGAATCTGTTTGTGAGTTTCAAAACCAACTCAAATCTAGACATGGTAAGACAAATATAGATATGGCACGATTTCACCATTGCTAGTGGACATCCATCTCTGCAAGCGGATTTACAACATTAAGAACTTTTTCTAGGATTCTTAATTCAATTTGCGTACTGTCGATTGAGAAAAGATTATCAAACAAAAACTTTCCTTGCTAATAGAATATTTGCTATAAAATTTAAAGTGTAGTTACGAGTTATAATTATTTTGATGTATATTTATTTACTGTAAATACAGTATATAAGTCGTACATAACATATAAATCTTCCTCCAAACAAAGTGTTAGTAGTCATTCGGCCCAAGTGTCAAATTGATTCTACTTCAAGCCCATATTATGATTGAGGAACCCTACTTTATAAACCCCGTTTCCTATCACTTCCCTCTTCCTCTATAAAAACCCAGCCACAAACCCTAGCTCCATTCTTTCTCTAGTTTCTTAAGTGTAACAAAAATGCCGCCAAAGTTCGATCCTTCTCAGGTTGTCGAAGTCTTCGTCCGCGTCACCGGCGGCGAAGTTGGTGCGGCGAGTTCACTCGCTCCTAAAATCGGTCCACTCGGTCTCTCCCCCAAGAAAATCGGAGAAGACATCGCTAAGGAAACCGCCAAGGATTGGAAGGGCCTTAGAGTGACCGTCAAGCTCACAGTCCAAAACCGTCAGGCCAAAGTCTCCGTCGTACCTTCCGCGGCGGCGCTCGTAATCAAAGCTTTAAAGGAGCCGGAGAGAGATCGCAAAAAGACGAAGAACATCAAGCACAACGGGAATATTTCGCTGGATGATGTTATTGAGATTGCGAAAGTGATGAAGCCGAGATCTATGGCGAAGGATTTGACAGGTACTGTGAAGGAGATTTTGGGGACGTGTGTGTCCGTTGGATGTACTGTTGATGGAAAGGATCCTAAGGATTTGCAACAGGAGATTGATGATGGTGATGTTGAGATTCCTCTGGATTGAGGAAGAAGAGGTTAATTTTTAAGATGTTTTTGTTATGTTTAGTATTATTATGTTATATTTTGTTTATTTGGATTTGAGGATAATTTTGGAGAAAGTGTCAGTTTTGTTGGCATTGTTAGGATTTGGATTATTACCTTTTTTATTTGATGAAATGCTCTGTTTTGTTTTTGGCATGCTATTTTATGATTGTCATTACGTTGAGTAGCACTTTACTGAGTTAGTTGTTGTAAAGGAGAGTAAAGCCTTTTCGTGAGAAAGCATTTCTGGTTCGTCTTCCAGTGTTTGGAGAACAAGTGAAATATAGTAAATCATACCAGGGGAAAGATAGAACATCAGGATAGCTTTGATAATATTCAATACTTCATTAAAAGTTAACAAAATGTATAGGAAGATGACTTTGCTCCATGAGTCGGGAAGTCATTTGTCCATTTTGGTGAAAAATGTATTCATTGAAAAATATTTTCTGATCAGAATTATATCTTAGGAAAATGTTTATGGCCATAGGTTTAAATGCTTTCGTTACTTCTCTTTTGTTTTGATATAAGAACTTGAAATCTGTGTTTGTACAAGAATTGCCCTTCCTTATGTTAAGAGGAATGTATTAGAGTAATAATTCTTAAGAGCCAGAAACAATATAATTAGTGATCAAGACTCTTGCTTTGTTTGGGAGTCCGATCAAGCTGTGTGTGCTATATCATTAATCCCTCTGTTCCTCGTGCCTCACAACTCTTCTCATTCAAATGCTGCTATTTGTTTGGTTCTCTTCTTTTCGAATCTTGTATCTCATTTGCAGTCATCCCTATTTGCAAAGGGATGTACCTTCACCATCTTATTGTGTTTTAATACACAGATAATTGCTAGAACTTTAAATGCCGTTCGCCCCCTAGTTTTAATAATTGTACATTCTGTGCAGAATAATTCTAGTGTGCACATTAGCTAGAACTTCCAGGTTATTTGTACTGTAAGTTTGCAAGTTTCTTGCATATTTCCTTTTCAATTGGTTGATAACTGTGGCGTTTGTATTAAGTTTATGTACCTTAGACTAATTTATCATATATTTGTTGCTTCCTATGAGAACAAGTACCAAGTGACTTTGCCTCATAAGTTGAGATAAGATAGAGAGAGGGAACGGCTCTTCTGATAAAAAAGTTTAGATAGATAGATAGATAGGAGAAAAAAGCATAGTGTTTGTGACTTGTATGTTAGTCAGCCTGGTGTTTGTGAATTGTATATTGAATCTCTTGAACTCATCGTTTTTGTCACCCAATAAGTATGGCTAATCTGGGAAATGGTCAACGACCCACCAAAGTCCCCAACTCAAGTATTTTTTGAGAGGTCGCTGTAGTGGGCTTGGCTCTCTGGTTTGGTCCCTTCGCGAGCCTCCAAATTGGTGTGGAACCAGCATGTGACCCATCAAAAACTCACCTTCTGGTCCTCGAATTAAAAGTATTCTTGATTGCATCTGTCAAGGGCTAAACCATTTTAATTGTAAGTTTGACAGTGCAATAACTACACTGAAAGGATTTGTGGGTAGAGTCGGTCGGCCCTTCTCCATTTTAACCAGCCTGGTCCGATCTCTTAAGAAAGGAGCTGACTGGAGCCGGTGAAGGTCTTAGTCTGGGTGTCATACACAATACAAATCATGCGGAATAACAATTAAATGTATGTGTATATTCTCTTTCAAGTGAGAAGTTACTTTGTACACTTCAACCAAGCACGACAGATATTCGCTACTTCTGATCCAGAGCGTGGAAATTTAATTTAGGCATCAGAGATAAAGAATTTAAACATGTTCTTTAATTCTGTTAAAAAGCAGGATTTTTCTCAAGTAAGAAGTCGGGATCATTTCGGTTTCATAACGCTACCTCTACTTTAAAGAAGCGCTATAAAATTTAGTGAATTTTTCTTCAACATTTCTGGTTCCTTTCTCTGGGAATTTCTGGAATAACCTTCTACGTCGTCCATATGGAATTTCGATGCTTTACTATGTTCATGTATGCAGTTTATTGGTCAAGGAATGGAAAATGGAAAAGCTAGCAGAGGAGCATCATGCTCTCATAATTCCTTTCGTTTGAATTAAGATGGAAAAATCGGAGGAGGGAAGTTTTCTTACTCCCAACAAACACAGTAATGGAAGGTGGGGAACAAAGGAGAAGGACTTTTTAAAAAGGCCCTTTCTTATTCCTTTCAAGAATTAAAAGAGAAGGAAATACAAGCGTGGCATTCTTTAGTATGGACAGGAATATATATGTTTCGAAAGTATAACAGAGGATTAAATATTAACAATTCTACTATATCTTTATAGTAGAAAGATAAAACTGACCCTTTTTCCAAAAGAGAAACTATACGAGAGGGAGACTGATAATTTAATTTTCCTGGCTAGAGATAAAGAGAAGATCCAACCTCCAAATAATCCTTTTCAAGTAATGAACTGAGATTTTACTCCTTTCCGCCCCCGCAACCACACAAAGTTTAGTATTCCTTTCGTTCTGTTGTGTGTACTTTTTTGTTATTTAGTCTGAAAGAGAATGTCATCTTTTCTTATTTAAAAATAATTTATTTTTAAAATTTTTATCCTACTCTTAATGTATTAATTTACGACCGTATAAATATTTATATTTTATTTTAGACCATAAATTTTTATAAGTTTAATTTTCTTTGTTAAATTTTGTGGCTCAAACACTATCAAATGAATCCAGAAAAAGAAAATAGTACTTTCACTTGAGAGATCAAGTCATTGAGTTACCTTTCATTCATTGAGCTGAACACAATGTCAGTTTTTGATTTTCTTTCTTTGTCTCGTATATATGAATGACGGATATGATCTGGTCGCATGGGAGAATTTCTTTTTCATTTTGAGAATAGAGAGTCGTTAAAAGACCACAACTCAAATCATATCGTTACGAACTTTAAACTCGGTGATCTTTTGGCTCGGTTTTTCCACTCTACATAAATGATATGAATAGGGAAATCCTTTAAAAGATATGCCTCACAAATGGTCCCTTTCGGTCCACAATAAGTGATCATTTTACTTTTAGTATACTCATTAAGAAAATACGAACTTTTAGAGAAAAATAATGTATTTACTAAATCAATTTTAATTAATTGTTATTTTGACACATTGAAATATGTAAATAAAGAAAATTTTAAAAAAAATAAAATTAATTTCTTTTTAGTTATGTAAATTAACATCTATTTTAAATCAAAATAAAAAGATAAAATAGTCTGTTTATTACCGAGGGAGTACTTTTCCATTCCTCCGACCGTGAATTAGTTGCAATATGTAGGCTCGTTTAGTGCTATCATTATTTCATTTGTTCTCTCGACTTTATGTTCACTAATGATACAAGTACCCTCATCATATTCATTTGTCACGAGTGCCCACAATGCAATCAGCGGGGAACAAGAATTGATGTATATGAGTTCAGAATTTTAGCTTGCTTGAATTATTAAATTTTTAATTAAAATTATTAAATTTTAAATTAATAATTTATACATATTAAATTTTTAAATATAAATATCAAAGTAATTGAGTTCAGTCTTATTCATAGTAGAAAATTTACCCCTGCCCCTAATGCAGAATTTGCTTCTTCATGAAGTCGCAGCATCCCTCTAACTATGGCTTGCAGTTATAACATGCTTCATCTTTTATACTTTTAGAGAGATAATTTTACTTTTGCTCTTCCAATCGAATTGAATTTGAATTGATCGATTGTTTGGTTTAAACCAATTGTCAGATATGCAGTGTGCTTGAGGCGCAAGTTGAGATGCTTTGGACCACTGTTTATCACTGTTAGGTTTTTTCTTAAAGGGTGTGGATGTGTCACGACCTAATTCCTATTATATGTTGTGATGACGCGCAACGTCGTCGTCAGGCAAGTCAATATTGAGCTATTCATTTAGTTGTTCACTTTTAATATTGTTAAAGTCATTGATTTTATTTAATAAAGAAACAAATAGTAGATGGCCGTTGTAATATAAAGCATAAAATGAATATAAGAGTGAAGTAGTGAAATTAACAAGCAAAACCATGAATGTCAACTAGAATTTTCCAAAATCTGGTGTCACAAGTGCACGACCAACTAGTAGAATATACAAAACCTCCTATACCACTGTCTGAAGTAAGATAAAGTAAATACAACAAAGAGGAGACTCTGGGTGCTGCAAAATGGAGCATAGGAAGCAGCTCACCACTAAGTCTTCTGGTAGCGGGGATACGCGTCTGACTGGCCACCAGATGCACCTGCCTCAGATCCTGTACGATTAGCGCAGAAGTATAGCATGAGTATATAAACAACATGTACCCAATAATTATCCAATCTAATCTCGAAGAAGTAGTAACGATGGATTCGACATCGACACTTATAAGAGGTCAATAAATGAAGTATATAGGAATCATAAATAGGCATGAATTACAACAATAACAGTGAATAACAAGCAATAAATAATGATTCTTAAACATAAGGCCAAATACATAAACAGGCACCGGAACTTAGCAGCACTTTTCATTCAAACACTTAAAGTTAGTCCATTTCCTATTAGACACTAGAACTCATTTCAAACTGTGCTAATTAGACACAAAACAATGACATGGCAAAGAAAGTGTTTCTCACTCTTCTTGCGTGCGTGAATGAATAAAAAATAATAATTTTTCCTTTTTTTTCTCCCCTTAAAAATTTCAGATTTTCTCCCTCCATTGTTGCCACCGTCCTCCCGCCATATCCACCACTATCGGTTGTCGCTCACCGCGGCGATTTTCTTTTTTCATATCTGTCCATCACTACCATTATTTGCCATATTTTTCAACAAGAAACACCATAAACCTAGAAAGAGCTTGGTTAACCCATTAGCTGAAAACTTATTCTCTCATCAATCCTTTCCCACTTTTGAGAAATCTCAAAAGATTGACACTCTCTCGAAGACGTTAAATTTAATTTTTGCAAAACCAAAGTTAAGATTTTCATCAATTTACTAGATAATAAAATATCTTTGAAGAAAAACGGATAGTTAAGCTTTCTAAGACGTGAAAGTGCGAGGTTTACAAAAAGCAAAATTTGACAGCTAAAGATGTACTGATCTTCAAAATTTTCCAACAAATTTCCAGCAAAAGTCTTTTTTTTCACGGGCTAGGAAATGAGGGAAAGAACATGTTGTTCTTTTTATCTTTTGGAATAGCCGAAAAGGGGTTGAGCTGGGAAAGTTATGCGAAGACGACAAAGAAGAGGGGGCAGGGGTGACGTATGGCGACGGGGTTAGAGACATCGGCGGGTGGGAGATGTGACAAGTTGGGGACGAAGGGGTTTTTTTTATTACCTTTTTATTCTTTTCTCAAAGACTTTTTAACTTTTTTTTTTTGTCAAAGACACATGACTTTTTCTAATTGGGCTATTTTGCCACATCATGCGCGTATAATCCACACAATATATCTTTTTGGCTGGTTAATACTTTTGTGTTTAATTGACACAATTTAAAATGAGTTCTAGTGTCTAATAGCAAATGAGCTAATTTTAAATGTTTGAATGAAAAGTGCTACCAGGTTTCGGTACATGTCTATGTATTTGGCCTAAACATAAAATCAATGTAATGTCTCCAACTATCACATGCTAACTCTTTAACACATGACAACAAGTAATTTTTCAAGTATTAAATCAAGAAAGAAAAATCAAGTATAATTGGACTACGAGTAATATCACGCACGATTTATGCCGAGGTTGTACGACCTGATCCAGAATAGTGGATACATTATCGAGGGTCGACCGGCACGAACCATATATGTACCTAATATACTACTGAGACGTACGGCCCGATCCACAGGAATAGTGAAAACTCTACAAATTCTGATCAACAACTACTACATAGGAATAATACTCAAAGAAGGCATAATTTCTGCTAACAATCAAGTATTCTGCCAAAACTCAAAGTAATGAAGCTCAGTCTTTTAAAATCATTTATCCAATTCCAATTATAAGTTAAAGTAATTAAAATAACAAGTTGGGTGCAAATAATATAAGTAATACATGGTAAAGTCCCAAGTCTACCCGAACATAAGCATGATTTTAGCTATATATGGACTCTCGTCAAATCGTGCGTAAGTAGCACTCACAATTATTATCAAATAACTATTTAAGACACCTACGGGGATAATTCCCTCTTACAAGGTTAGGTAAGAGACTTACCTCATTTTTAAGTCCTATGTCCACAATTCACACTTAAAGCCTCAAATCGATGCCAAGCAATTCGAAACTAGTCAAAGGCTATAAAAACTAATCAATACATTCTCAAAAGTTTATAACTTAACTATTAGAGTAATTACGCAACCCAATTTGGAAGATTCCTAAAATTCAACCCCAGGTCCACGTGCCCGGATTCCGAAAATATTTGTTACCCATAACCTCACGAACACAAATATATAATTTCTACTCAATTCCTTTAATCATTTTCGTGGTCTAATCCCATTTTTATCAAAACCTAGATTTTTCAACAAAATCATGAAATTTTCATATTTTACATGTTAATATCTAACCATAATTCATGTATTAAACTTACACTATGTAAAGATTACTTACCTCAATGTGCTAGATGAAAATCCCTCTCCAAGGGGCTCTAAAATCGGCCACAAGTTGAGAAAAATGAACAAAAATAAGCCAAAGTCCCGTTTTTAATCAAGTCTACTACCTAACGATCCTTCTTCGCGATCGCGAAAGAAGCCTCGCGATCGTGAAGGCAAAGCTTGCTCATGCCCAGGAACTCCCATCGCGAACGAGAGGGAATATTAGCGATCACGAAGGCTTGCCCAACCCGAGCTTCGCGAATGCAGTCAGACCTTCACGAACGCGAAGAGTAATGGTAGTTGACCCCTCCCAGGCCCCTTTCTTCTTTGCGAACACGGACCTGCCCTCGCAAATGTGAAGGCCACAAGTCCTAAACCTTCGCGAACGCGAAGAGTAAAATGACCAGCCCCTCAATTCCTTCTCCGCGAACGTGATACCACCTTCGCGTTCACGAAGAAGGAAACCAGAACTAGCATATCAGTAATTTCAGACTTAGCTCCGGGTGGTCCAAAACTCACTCGAGCCACCGGGGACCTCGTCCAACTGCACCAACAATTCCATAAACATAACATGGACCTGCTCGAACCCTCAGAACGCATAAAACAACATTGAAGCTAAGAAACACACTCAAAAGCCAAATTGATCAACTTTTGAACTTCAAACTTCTCTAACTCCGAACGCGTCGAATCATACTTAGACAACTCGGAATGATGCCAAATCATACAAGTTATAAATCACAATACAGACCTATTCACAGACTCGTAATCCCAAACGGAACTCGATAACACCAAAGTCTACTTCAAACCAAATTTAAAGAACTTGAAAACCTTCAGTGCGCCAACTTTTAACATTAAGTGCGAAACGATTCCGAATCATCTGAAACTCGATCCGAACACACACCCAAGTCCAAATTTATTAAATGAACCTATTGGAACCCTCAAATTCCGGCTCCAAGGTCATTTACTCAAAATTTTTACTCAAGTCAAACTTGGCTATCTTAGGCCACTTTTAAGGAACTAAGTGTTCCGATTTCAACCCGAACCCTTCCAAACCCAAACCAACCATCCCCACAAGTCATAAAATAGTAAAAGCAACTACAGGGAGTTTTATTTAGGGGAATGAGAATCTAAAAAGCAAAACGATTAGTCGGGTTGTTACATTCTCCACCTCTTAAATAATCGTTCATCCTCAAACAGGTCTAGAATCATACTTGGAATGCCGAATAAGTGTGGATATCTGCTCCGCATGTCCTCCTTGGTCTCCGAAGTCGCTTCCTCGGCTGGTTGACCCATCCACTGGACCTTTACCGCATAAATCTTCTTAGATCTCAACTGGCGAACCTTCTTGTCAACAATGGCTACTGGCTCCTCCTCATAACCCAAACTCTCATCTAATTGAACCGTGCTATAATCTAACACATGCGACTTGTCGGCGTGGTGCTTCTAGAGCATAGACACATGGAAGAACGGATGAGATCCCGATAAACTCGGAGGCAAAGCAAGCTCATAAGCAACCTCCCCAACTCGCCTCAACACCTCAAATGGGCCAATAAACCTCGGGCTTAGCTTGCCCTTTTTTGCGAACCTCATGATTCCCTTCATCAGCGAGACTTTCAAGAAAACCTTCTCGCTCACCATAAATGATAAATCACGCGCCTTCTGATCTGCGTAACTCTTATGTCTTGATTGTGCTGTGCAAAGTCGCTCTTGAATCAAGTTTACCTTCTCCAAGGCATCCTTCACTAAATCAGTGCCATATAACCTAGCCTCGCTGGGCTCAAACCATCCGATGGGCGAACAACATCGCCGACCATCTAAAGCCTCAAATGGAAATATCTCGATGCTGGACTGATAAAGGTTGTTATAAGCAAACTTGGCTAGGGGCAAGAATCGATCACACTGCCCTTTAGAGTGAAGTGAGGGCCTCTATCTGAAACGATGGAAACAAGTACACCATGCAATCGGACAATCTCCTGAATATAAATCTGGGCCAACCTCTCTATAGAGTACGTAGTCACAACTAGAATAAAGTGTGCCAACTTGGTCAGCTTGCCGAAAATGAACCAAACAACATCAAACTTCCTCAAGGTCTGTGGCAACCCAACTACGAAGTCCATAGTAATGTGCTCCCACTTCCACTCCGACATAACCATCTACTGATGTAGGCCACCTGGCCTCTGGTGCTTATATTTAACCTGCTGGCAATTTAGACATCTCGCTACATATTCAACTATGTCCTTTTTCGTCCGCCGCCACCAATAATGCTGCCTCAGGTCGCGATACATTTTCGTAGCACTTCTCCCTCAAGCTATCAACATTAGGAACACATAGGCGACCATAGAGTTGCAGAACACCATCCTCACCGATAGTAACCTCCTTGGCACCACCCTGTAGTATCGTCTCCCTAAGAACCAAGAAGTGCAGATCATCGTATTGACAAGCCTTGATCCGCTCAAAATGATGAAGACTCAACCACAACACATGTAAGAACTCGAATGTGCTCTGAAATATCCAACCTCATAAGTCAGTTAGCAAATGACTGAATGTCCAAAGCCAATGGCATCTCCTCTAATGAATGCCAAACTACCCATACTTTTGGCCTTTCTGCTCAAGGTATCCGCAACCACATTCGTGCACGGATGGTAATATCATAGTCTTTCAGTAACTCAAGCCACTTGCGTGCCTCAAATTAAAGTCCCTCTGCTTGAACAAATGCTACAAGCTATGCTGATCGGTGTAAACCTCGGAGGACACCCCAAAAGATAATGCCTCCAGATCTTGAGAGCATGAACTATCGCGGCCAACTCCAATCATGCACGAGGTAATTCTTCTCGTGGGGATTCAGCTGACGTGAAGCTAATGCAATAACTCGCCCCTCCTGCATCAATACACAACCTAGGCCAACGTGTGAAGTGTCGCAATACACAGTATACATCCCTGAACCGGAAGGCAACACTAACACTAGTGTTGTAGTCAATGCAGTATTGAGCTTCTGAAAGCTCGCCTCGCAATCATCGGACCATCTGAACGGAGCACCCGTCTAGGTCAATCTAGTCAAAGGTGCTGCAATAGATGAGAAGACCTACACAAACCGACGATAATAACCTGCTATCCCCAAGAAACTCCTAATCTCGGTCACTGTGGTAGGACGATGGCCAATTTTTCTGCCTCGATCTTCCTAGGATCTAATTTTATACCCTCACCTGATACAACATGTTCCAAGAATGCCACAGAATCTAACCAGAGCTCGCACTTGGAGAACTTAGCATATAGCTTCTGTTCCACAAGGTTTGAAGCACAACTCTCAAATGCTGCTCGTGCTCCTCCATACTACGCAAGTAGATCAATAAGTCATCAATGACAAATGAGTCAAGATATAGCCTGAACACCCGATTCATCAAATCCATAAATGGCGTCGGAGCGTTAGTCAAGCCAAAGGACATCACTAGAAACTCATAGTGGCCAAATCTTGTCCGGAAAGCCATCTTTGAAACATCCGAAGCACGAATCTTCAGCTGATGATACCAGATCTCAAGTCAATCTTAGAGAACACCTTAGCACCCCGCAACTGGTCAAACAAATCATCAATACGAGGCAACAGGTACTTGTTCTTTATGATAACTTCGTTCAGTTGGCGGTAGTTAATGCACATCCACATACTCTCATCCTTCTTTTTCACAAATAATACTGGTGCACCCCAAGGCGACACACTCAGCCTGACGAACCCCTCCGCGAGCAACTCCTCAAGCTATTCCTTCAATTCTTTCAACTATTTTGGAGTTGTACGGTACGGTGGAATAGAGATAGGCTGGGTACATAGCGCCAACTCAATACAAAAAATTGATATCACGATCTGGTGGTATTCCTGGTAGATCAGAAGGAAACACATCGAAGAACTCAGCACCATGGGCACTGAATCAATCATGGGAGTCTTTGTGGCAATATCCCGAATGCGATGAGGTAATCGTAAACGCGAAGTCCACTGGTTCCAAGCCTCCAAGAATGTGGCCCTTTCTTCGCGAACGCAAAGAGAAAAATAACCCAGTCCCCAAATCCTTTATCGCGAACGCAAGAGGACCTTCGCGTTTGAGAAGAAGGAAACTAGAACTAGCAATGTAGCAGTTTTGGACTTAGCTTCGGGTGGTCCGAAACACTCCCGAGCCACCCGAGACCCCGTCCAATTGTACCAACAAGTCCATAAACATATACGGACCTGCCCAAACCCTCTAAACACGTAAAACAACATTTAAACTAAGAATCGCACCCCAAAACCAAATTGAATCAAATTAGGAACTTCAAACTTGTCAACTAGCTTCGAACGCCCCGAATAAAACTTAAACTACTCGGAACGACACCAAATTTCACATACAAGTCATAATTCACCATACGGACCTATTCCCAGGCTCGGAATCCCAAACGAACCTCGATAACGCCAAAGTCTACACTAAGCCAAATTTAAAGAATTAGAAAACCTTCCATGAGCTAACTTTTAACATTAAGCGCCGACGATCTGAACACACGCCCAAGTCTAATATTATCATACGAACATATTGAAATCGTCAAATTCTGATTCCGAGGTCATTTATTCAAAATGCTGAGTCAAGTCAAACTTGGCCATCTTAGGTCACTATTATGAACCTAAGTGTTCTGATTTTAACCCCAACCTTCCAAACCTAAACCAACCATCCCCGCAAGTCATAAAATAATAAAATCACATACGGGGAGTTTCAATTAGGGGAATAAGGATCTAAAAAGCAAAATGACCGGTCAGGTCGTCACACTGCTAGAGCCGCTCGAATTGACCCCGTAGCTCTTCCCTATGAAAGGGTGGAATATATCTCTCCAGAAAGAGATGTGTGAACTGATACCAAGTCAAGGGAGGCGAACCTACTGGTCTGCTAAGAAGATAGGACTGCCACCATGTATGGGATCTGCCCTCCAACTGAAACGTGGTGAAGTCCACCTCGTGGGACTCCAATACTCTCATGTTGTGCAATTTGTCTCTGCAACGATCAATAAAGTCCTGGGGGTCCTCATGTCATTCACCGCCAAAGGTAGGATGATGTAGTCTGGTCCATCTATCCAACAGCTTATGCGGCTCGCCGATCGTGGCTGGTCTGGGCTCTGGTATAGCCGTTGCAACTGGCTGAGCCCCGCCCGCAAGTAGTGCACCTAGGGTCTGATATATGGTAGCAGTGTGCCCTGGAGCCTCAGCGGTAGGGATCCGTGCCCCCCTTCCACCTGAGATGTTGTTGGGTCCGCTGGAAATAGACCTGCTTGCATCATAGAGTCTATGAACCGCATCATACTGCCCATGACCTCTTGAAATCTCGGTGCTGACATGAATCTGCCGGGGACGACTCAGCTACAGGTGCCTCATCTTGCTCCTCAATAACATGATCCTCCACTGGATCCGCTGGTGGTACAACAGGAGCAACTCTAGGACGCTCTCGTCTTCTAGCAGGAGCTGGAGCCCTCTCTCGGCCTCTGCCTCGGCCTTTAGCAACATGGGGAGCCCCTCCACCACTGCCGGGTATATTTTCCACACGCGTTCTTACCATCTATGGGAGAATAAGAGAAACATACTTAGCACAACATCAACTGCGCGATAGGAGATGAAGAAAGAGATGTTTTCTAACACCTTATAGCCTCTCGATGATATGTACGGACATCTCTGTACCGATCCACAAGACTTTATTAGGTCTGCTCATAACTTGTGAGACCTAAGTGAATCTAGTGTTCTGATACCAAGCTGTCATGACCAAATTTCCGCTATAGGCCGTGATGACGCCCAACAACGTCGTCAGGCAAGTCGACGACGAACTATCCATTTAGTTGTTCATTTTAATATTGTTAAAGTCATTGATTTTATTTAATAAAGAAACAAATAGTAGATGACCATAGTATTATGAAGCATAAAATGAATATAAGAGTGAAGTAGTGAAATTAATAAGCAAAAGCCATGAATGTCTACTAGAATTTTCCAAAATCCGGTGTCGCAAGTGCACGAGCAACTAGTAAAATATATAAAACCTCCTATACTACTATCTGAAGTAAGATAGACAGAAAAGTAAATAGAACAAAGATGAGACTTCGTGTGCTGCAGAACTGAGCGTAGGAAGCAGCTCACCACTAAGTCTCCGAGTAGCGGGGATACGTACCTGATTGGCCACCAGATGCACCTGCCTCAGATCCTACACGATTAGTGCAGAAGTGTAGAATGAGTGTATAAACAACATGGACCCAGTAAGTATCCAGTCTAACCTTGAAGAAGTAGTGATGGGGGATCGACATCGACACTTACTAGAGGTCAATAAATGAAGTATAGGAATCATAAATAGGCATGAAATACAACAATAACACTGAAATAAGAGACAATAAATAATGATTCTTAAACATAATATCAATGTAATATCTCCAACTATCACATGCTAAGTCTTTAACACATGAGGGCACCAAGTAATTTTTCAAGTCTTAGATCAAGAAAGAAATATCAAGTATAATTGGACTCCAAGTAATATGACGCACGATTTATGCCGATGTCGTATAGCCCGATCCAGAGTAGTGTGTACACTACTGAGGGTCGACCGGCGCGAACCATAGATGCATCTAATATATTGCTGAGGCATTTGGCCTGATCCACAAGAATCGAGAAAACTCTACAAACTCTGATCAACGACTACTATATAGGAATAATACTCAAAGAAGGTATAATTTCCTCTAACAATCAAGTATTCCACCACAACTCAAAGTAATAAAGCTCAATCTTTTAAAATTTTATCTAATTTCAATTATAAGTTCAAGTAATTAAACTAACAAGTTGGGTGCAAATAATACAAGTAATACATGATAAAGTCCCAATTCTACCCGGACATAGCATGATTTTAGCTATGTTCGGGCTCTCATCACATCGTGCTTATGTAGCGCCCACAATTATTAGCAAATAACTATTTGAGACACCTACGGGAATAATTCCCTCTTACAAATTTAGGTAAGAGACTTATCTCATTTCCAAGTCCTCTTCCCGGTGCACAAACCACACCAAAAGACTCGAATCGATCCAAGCAGTCCGAAACTAGCCAAAGGTTGTATAAACTAATCAATATATGCTCAAAAGTTTATAATTTAACAATTAGAGTAATTACCCAACCCAATTTGGAAGATTCCTAAAATTAACCCTCGGGCCCACGTGTCCAGATTTCAAAAAAAATTTATAAATATATTTTATCTATAACCTCACAAACACAAATATATAATTTCTTCTCAATTCCATAATTATTTTCGTGGTCTAACCCCATTTTTATCAAAACCTAGATTTTTCAACAAAATCCTAAAATTTTCATGTTTTACTTGTTAAAATCTACCCATAATCCATGTATTAAACTCACACTATGTAGAGATTACTTACCTCGTTGTGCTAGATGAAAAATCCTCTCAAAAGAAGTCATTGGCCATTAGTTGAGATTAATAAACAAAATAAGCCAAAGTCTCATTTTTAATCAAGTCTATTGCCCATCCATCCTTCTTCGCGATCGTAGAAGAAGCCTCGCAATCACAAAGGCAAAACTTGCCAGGCTCAAGATATCTTTATCACGAACGCGGGGACAGACTCGCGATCGCAAAGGCTTGCCCAGCCTGAGCTTCTCGAACGCGGTCAGACCTTCGCGAACGCGAAGAGTAATGGTAGCTGACCCTCCCAGGCCCCTTTCTTCTTCACGAACGCAAATGCCACAGGCCTTAAACCTTCGCGAATGCAACCTGCGGACCGCGAACGCAAAGGGAAAAATGCCCAGCCCCCCAATTCCCTCTCCACGAATGCGATACCACTTCCGCGTTCGCGAAGAAGGAAACTAGAACCAGCACATCAACAATTTTAGACATAGTTTCGGGTGTTCCGAAATTCACTCGAGCCACCTAGAACCATGTCTAGCTGCACCAACTAAACATAATACGGACTTGCTCCAACCCTTGGAATACATAAAACAACATCGAAACTAAGAATCGCACCCTAAAACCAAATTGATCAACTTATGAACTTCAAATTTTCTTAACTAACTCTGAACACATCGAATCATACTTAGACAACTCGGAATGATGCCAAATTATGCGTGCGAGTCATAAATTACCATACAGACCTATTCCCAGGCTCGGAATCCCAAACGGACCTCGATAACACTAAAGTCTACTTCAAACCAAATTTAAAGAATTTGAAAACCTTCAATTTGCCAACTTTCAACATTAAGCGTAGAAATGCCCCTGGATCACCAAAACTCGATCCGAAAACACGCCCAAGGCAAAAATCATCATACTAACCTATTGGAACCCTCAAATCCCGGCTCCAAGGTCGTCACTCAAAATGTTGACTCATGTCAAACATGGCCATCTTAGGCCACTATTAAGGAATTAAGTGTTCTGATTTCAACCCAAACACTTCCAAACCCAATCCAATCATTCCCGCAAGTCATAAAACAGTAAAAATACCTACAGGGAGTCTTAATTAGGGGAATTGGGATCTAGAAAGTAAAACGATTGGTCGTGTCGTTAAAAAATAAAAAATAAAAGAGGCACCTTTTGGACTGCACTGCTTTATCTCACCCTTTCATTCCATATAAATTTAGAGGCTTGGTGTCATTTTCTACATTCCAAAAATTCTAAAATATTTTCCCTCTTCTCTGCAATGTTTACCAAAATAAATATAAGTATCAAGTGTGATTTGCTCCATCTGTTGAGTTCGCTGAAGTTTTGTAATTTCGATTGCCAGTATTACAAAATAGTTTTTTCATTCACTACTAGAAATCAGGTCAAAAGCGACCGAAAAAAGCGACCAACGTTGGTCTCAATTTGTCCAAAAGCGACCAAAAAGCGACCGAACCGACCTGGTCACCATTATGGTGGTCACAAACCAATTGCGACCAAAGTTGGTCGCCAATTTGCGACCAACTTTGGTCTCTCCCACAAAAGGACCAAACATTCCGGAAAAACATATAGAGACCAACTTTGGTCACAAATTAGCGACCAACGTTGGTCGCTCTATGTTTTTTTAATTAATATAATCTGGGATTTTTCGACCGACGTTGGTCGCAAAAGTAAATAATTTTTTTTTAATTTTAAATATGCGACCAACGTTGGTCGCAAACCTGCAGAAAAAAAAATTTAATTCTAGATTTGCAACCAAGATTGGTCGCTAACTGTTAATATTTTTTTTTTATTTTCTGGTTAGCAACCAACGTTAGTCGCTATACTCCCAGATTTTAAAAATCTGGGTAATATGGCGACCAAACTTGGTCCCTAATCAGAAAATTTAATTTTTTTTTTAAAGGTTAGCGACCAATAAGCGACCAACTTTGGTCGCTAATTTGCAGATTAATTTTTTTTTTCCAGTGAATAGCGACCAACTTGAGACCAACGTTGGTCGCTTTTTTTGGTTCATTTTTTCCAGAAATAGCCTGTTTTGGCAGCTACACCACCTGCCAGCTTACCAAAATCCTAAATAGGTATTTTATGCCATAAACAACAACAACAACGACAACAACAACAACAACAAACAACAACGACAACAACAACAACAATAAACAACAGCAGCATTAATCAACAACAACAACAATATTAAAGAATAACAAAGTATAAAGTTCAATAGAACTTATACATTAGTTAAATGTTATTACAATTCAACGATTAGTAATGTCTACATCATTAGTGTCATCGTCCGATGAAGTGTCATCACCAAGATGTTGTGGATAAGGGTGTTTTTGTGTAGGACCGGAGGGATGATAACGGGGATGACGGGAGGAAGTAGCACGGGGAGGGCGAGCCTCTGGCGATGATTCACGAGACGGGGGAATCAGAAAAGCGCCAGAAGCCAAGAGAGATTTGAGCTGCTCTTGTATGGCAACATACTGAGCATCTCTAACCCTCTCTCTTTCTTCTCTAACCCTCTCTCTTTCCTTGGCGGCTTCTAGCTCGGTTATGAGCTTTGCCAAATTCTCCCGCATAGAGGAGAGGCACTCCCCATCAAGTTGCTCCGCTTGCGCGGAAGTGCCTATTCCTTGCATTCCACACTTATAGCGGTGGAATTTCTTAGCGGGAAGCCCGTATACCTTCCCCCATTTTGGACCGCCAGCAGCCTGCGTCCATAGTCTTTCAGCATCCTCGTCCAATGGTTGGATTGGGTCGCCCGATGAAGATGGTGGCTGGCGGCGTACGAATTCTTCAACCTCAGTTGTGAAGCGACTCTATAAGAAAAATTACACTGAATTAGTATTCAAAAGTTATATAAAAGTAAATCAAAGTACTTAATGAAAATTGAAAACTTACATGTACAGCCGAGGCTCGGTCATCGACCCACCTTTCTTCATCCGAATCTTTCTTCTTCTTGACAATATGAGTCTCCTTGAATAACTCATCTTGCCTCATCGGACGGCCCAACTTCTTCTCCTGAAAAGTCATAAATTTTAGTTAATAAACAGATTAGACGTTGAAATTTAAAATTAAATTAAGCAATTACGTACCATTTTCCTCTTTATTGAACTGAGGCTGATCGCACCTCCAGTGTGCAGAGAGCCTCCCTTCTCCGAAGCACGTTCCTTGCTCGCTCTTCTTTAAGAAATCTGCGGTTAGCCATTGCCTTTGCAGATCATCCTATAGACGATCACGCAACCAGGAGGGCTTCTGGTTCGACTTTCTAGCTCTGGAAAAGCAATGTGACAACCGCTTGCGAGCCTTGAGATGGAAGTTAGCAGCTAC
>MCJB01002657.1:0-16554 GCA_002018475.1 Nicotiana obtusifolia | reverse complement strand
ATTAGCCATGAATATTGTGTTTCTAAGTTGACGGATTCGTTTTAAATAGTTAATGTGGATAAGATTGTTTCTTCAATTCTATGTTTAATTGCTTAATTGTTTTGGCCATCGATTAAGTTCTATCAATTATCTATGCTATGTTTGGGAAAACTATGTTTAGATTAGAATAAGAATTGAAGAAAGCATGTTCTTAACTTTGTTAAAAAGAGCGGATTTGCAATTAACATAGAAATATACTTAATTGTCATGCTTAATTATATAATCGTGTTCTTCATGCATTCTTGCTAGATTAATTCCATAGGAATATAGGCATTAATCTTGTTAGGAATAGGCGAATAGTACTTCGGAAGAAGGCTATGAGTATCATTATTGATTAATTAGCAATCTTACATTAACTATATGAACGATAAGTCAATTAGAACGCAATAGGATTGGGAATATAATCACAACCCTGGAATCTTTGTTTTATTGATATCAAAATACAATATTGTTCTTTTGCTATTGATAGGTTAAATTAGAATTATAATTTAGACTAAATCATATACTAAACTTGCTCATTGCTTGATAAAATAACAATATTAGTTGTTCTAAAGTAGTTAAACTTAAGTCCCTTGGGTACGATAATCCGGACTCATTGTCCTATATTACTTGTCGATCACGTATACTTGCGTGTGCGTAAGGAAGCAACAACACCTAACCTAACCCGCTAGGTAAGCAGCACAATATAGGTTACTATTACACCAATAAATCATCAGTATATTAGTAAATTTTCATCAAAATTCATTATAACAATCCCGAGGACTTGTAGTATAAGTCATGAGCACTATGATTTAGATTTACAAAGCTGGTGAAATGAATAAATACATGATACGTTTGAAAGTTGCATAAACAGAAACGAAATCCTAAGCTACTATGAACAAAAGGTAGCATGAATCTGGTACGCAGGTACGTCTACAATGCAAAGCTCCCTCTTCACAGCTACTCAGCTCCAAAATCTACACTCAAGGTGCAGAAGTACAGTATGAGTACAATTGACCCTATGTACTCAGTAAGTATCTTGACTTACCTCGTAAAAGTAGCGATGAGGTTCTTAAGTCAAAAGATACTTGCTAGTCAAATAAATTGTGCAATATATCAAAGATTGACAACAAGAAGTATAGCAGAAAAACAATAACTATAATCTAATCAAAACAGGTGATAACAATTCAATACGAGTAAAGGCTCATCTTCAAAAAACAAGTCATCAAATAGAAAGGACAATATATGGCACCTCGCGCCTACATTATCAATTACCCTCGCATGGCAAAGACCCTGTGCCGCAACATAAATCACACCCACACAGTAAAGAACCCATGCCACAATATAATCTATTCCGTATCAATTGCCAAATAACATGTTTAAGATAACTTTTCAAGAATGATGACAACTTCCTCATCTCGTCAATCCGATATGGTACCAACAACTCAACAAAAATATGAGATATAAACTCCATATAGGTGAATCTATCTTGGCAACCAAATTATCAACTAATAATAGAGGCATATCTTAGCATGTTAAATGCAATGCAACAAAACATGTAAAAATGAGTGACACACATAAGGAAGTCACATGGATATTCAAGGATGTCACCCTCGTACCACCACATAAACATAAATAATGAAAATTTCCCCATGCCATCACATAACCTCCCCATAATGCCGCCCTTATTTCGCCGCATGCACATCATAGTGAAATGCCTCCCTTATTTCACCGCATGCACATAACAATGAAATGCCTCCCTTATGTTACCGCATGCACATAACAATGAAATGCGTCCCATATGTCGCCGCATGGGCATATCGCCACCCTTATATTCTATTAAACATCAACAGTGAAATGCTACCCTTATACTCCATGCATCAACAATCAACCTACACAACATGTCCACATGTGTCACAATTATCACAAGAATGCAAGATAACAATTTATCATCCAGAGGCGTATCCTCATAACCCATCAATAAAGCGCATAAGGACGTGATAACAATAAAAATGCAGATAAAACATGACTATGGCTAAATCAATTATAGCAACCAAGTTCAAGTAGTTATACAAAGGACCACATATGTATCACAGAGTGCACACGTCCCGATCAAGGTACATTACAAAAACAAGTCTGGATGCGTGTTCAGGACCTACATGTATCTATCTCCAAGGCAAATATAACCTAAGTCTCAAGATTTTTTCATCATGTTCAACATAAGGTACCAATAGCCTCAAGATTCCTTTAACATGGTTTATTGTACTCACATAGTCATTAATTAAGTAATACATAGAATCAAGTAAAACACACAACCAAACAAAGGCATAGAGTAATATAGAATTTATACCGAGAATGAATGCACATGGCACATGTATGTACGCTCGTCACCTCATATATATATATATATATATATATATATCACCCCCACATGTAGCAAACAATATCAATTAGTAGGAAAAATTCCCTCAACCAAAGCTAGGCAAGACACTTATCTCAAACAAGCCAAATCAATATTCTAAAAATGCCTTCCCGCGTGAATCGGCCTCGGAATAGCTCGAATATAGCTAAAAACAATTCAATAACATCAAATAATGCCATGGGAATCAAACCCAAACGATAAAGGTCGAATCTTTAATCAAATAATCAAACCAAAAAGTCAACCCCAGGTCCGTACCCGAAACCCAACAAAACTCACAAATTTTGAAAACACATTCAAATACGAGTCTGACCATACACGTTTCATCCAAATCCGAATGCGAACTCAATTTTTCACTTTGGAAAAGTTCTGCCAAAATGCACTTTCTTATCTTTCAAGCCAAAACCCTTTTTTCTTTTTTACGATTCTTTGATTTAGAGCCAAAATCAATGATACATTCATGTTATAATCATAAATTCTAGTTAGGTTTACTTACCCCAATGAAGTAGATGAAAACTCCATCAAAAATCACTTTTTCCCGAGCTCCCAAACCTTGTGACGTAAAGTAACTAAATTTCGAAATACGTAAAAAATGCAGTAGTTGTCCCAGCCCGAGTCAAATCATAAATGATCCTAAAACTCACATTTGATAAGCCCAACATAATCCTTGCGAGATTACACCCAAGATAGCCTTTTGGATCACTTAACTTGGCCTTAAAATGAGGGAGATATGATATTTTGAAGTTTTAAAGGAAGTCTGAAAATTTAAGGGACATGATCGGTATTTTCTAATTATTACACGAGAAAAATCGGCAATCGCAAAATCTTCGTTTTAGCACCCAAAACTCATTCGAAACCTCCCAAACACAAACCATATATGCATTTCAATCATAAAATAAGCTACGAATTTGCTCGCCCACTCAAAACATCGAAAAGCGATTATCTTGACCCCATATTAACCATGATCAAACTCCAATTCCTTAACCTAACTAGTCCCTCAACCAATGATTCAAAACACATTCGAGACCCTCGGGACCCCATCCAATGATATCAACAAGTATAATACATTATCCAAATTTATCCAAAGGCTCAAAACACCCATGGGAACATCAAAACAAAGAATCAAGGCTCAAACCAAATAGAATTTGTCTTAAGTTGTTAAATGTTTATTCCTTCAAAAGAGTGTTTGACACACTTACACATTACGGATTACATTCAAACTTTGTACACAAGTTCAATTTAACTATATAGACCCAAAGCTCATTTCTCGCCCACCTTCCATCCTCACACTCTCCAAACCCTCCCAAACAATTCCCCCAAGGCTCCAAACAAATTCCAACAAAATAAAAAAAAATAAACGCCATAACCCAACATCAAAGTTAGCCAAAGGTGAAGAATAAGCTCCCTATGGTGTTGTGATGTGAACAAGGATGATGATGAGCTAAGTTAAGCTTAGGGTTTGAATTGTATCGATTGCCTAAGGCATGTTTAACATCCTTTTGGTTGTGTTAAATGTTAATTACATGTTGGTTGTGATGTTGCAGTGAAAGATCACAAGATAGCACTTGAAAGGGAAAGAGATGTTATTATATTTTGTTGGATCATTTTAAGGCTATATATATGTGTGTGTTGCTATGGCTGGAAAGTTTGGAAAATAACTTAATTATGATATGGTTTATGTCGTTATGCATGTCTATATGTTTATCAAGTGAATTGTTGAAAGAAACATATGCAACTTGAGATTGGAGGTGAAGATAAGCTTAAGTGAAATTTAGCACTTCTATGGTGTTGTATTGCCATTTATGGCTGTTGTAAGCTTCGTATACCCCGTTATCCCTTGAGACCGCTCAGAATAATCCCTCTTTTGCCAGATTATTGCCATGTATTCATAAAAAGTTAATTGTTTAGGAATTTTAGACTAGGCTTCTGATAAAGTTTGATTTTATACTGGCACGACACTAACTCTTCGATATATTTCTTGTAGGAAGTACCCCTGATCCCATTAGTAATGAGTGGTCCCGAATAATTCAATCGGGGTAGTTGCTGAAAGGAACACCAATTGAAATCCAAGCACATCGAAGTCAACTCTTGGTCAAACTAATGAACTCTCAAGTTATTCAAATTTCCAACTTTCGACAAATAGTGTCGAATTCTTCTAGGAACCTCCAAAGCCAAACTCGAACATACGTATAAGTCCAAAATCATCATAGGAACCTATCAGAACAATCAAAGAGATTCTGAGTCGTTTACCCAAAAGTCAAATCTTGGTCAACTGTTCCAACTTAAAGTTTCCAAATCGTGAGTCATTCTTCCAAAATCAATCTTGAACCACTTGTAAATCAAAATCGACCATACACGCAAGTCATAATACATCATATGAATCTACTCAAAGTATCAGACAACCGAATGGAATGCTAAAGCTCAAAACGATCGATCAGGTCATTACATATCCACACCTAATATCATTGCAGCATGCAACCCAATCCACTCAACATTATCAATAACCAATACCTGGTAATAATATCCGTGGTGCCAGAATTCTCATCTTTTCACAATATTCAACTCTCAAATATATATATATATATATATATATATATATATATATATATATATATATATATATATATATATATATATATATATATATATATATATATGACAACATAATTTAAGGCACTGAATCAAAATAATAGAAATGCGAATAAAAGCATGCAAGGCAGAAAGATGGCTATGACTAATTATACAATTCAATTCGTCTCAACTATTTAATAAGCAATTTCATCGTTCAAAAGTATTTTTATAATACTTATCATGAGTGAAATAATCCATTTAACCATCAATCATGAATTGCTAAGACAAATATATGACTACGGCTCGACAAAGAACCTCAATGTGGCAAAGCAATAATTTATGCCTGATTTAAAAACTGATAACTTTAAGAGTGCTTCTAAGCCACAATTACAAGTCTTCTTGTAGTCGTATAATGAATGAAACATAAATAAGGAGTTCACATGTCCAAACAAGACATAATCATAAGCTAATATAACCTAGCTATGCATATATGCCCGTTACCTCATAGATATGTGGCTCCTAAATCAAGTGACAAGTAGAAAATAGATCACCTATGGGGAGAATTCTCTCTTACAAGGATAGACAAGAGACTTACCTCTATCCGGTAGTTTCGACCTTCCAAACTAGCCTTCCCTTTCAAACCAACCTCCAAACGAGTTGAATCTAGTCAAATGAAATTCAATAACGCCAAACAAAGACATATGAATCAATTCCAAATGATAAAATCTTCAATATTTAATCAATTCCCCAAAATTCGACAAAAGGTTAACTCGGACCTGATATGGTTAAAACTCAAGTTAAGGGGTAGATTACGACTATCCATAACCCTACGAGTCCAAATATATTATTAGATTCCAAAATCGAGTCCAAATCGACCCTCAAATCCAAAAAATACACCCTCCTAAGTTGGATACAAAAATCCAAAATTTTCACTTTGAAATTCCAAGTTTTAGGTGTAGAGTCCAATGGGGAATCAAGATGTAATCCAAATCCAACGGAAAATTCATTGCCTCCAATATAGAAGTTAAATTTCTCTTAAGAATCTCTACCTCTTGAAGTCTAGGCGTCAAAATATGAAAGAATGGGTAAAATCACGAAATTATAACTCAAAACAGGCTGCCAAACACTACCTTTCGTGATCACGACAGGACCCTCCATTCCAACCTTGGCAACCCCCGGCATAGCCAACGTTACGGTCTTAGTGTGACAATCAAGAATAATATGGTACGGAGATAGCCAATCCATACTCAAAATCATATCAAAGTCCACCATGTTAAGCATCAGAAGATCAATGTCTCATAGCTCCGAATAGCAACTACACATGACCTATATACATGATCCACCACAATAGAATCACCAACAGGTGTAGATACATGAATATGAATATCAAGATAACCACGAGGCATATCCAAATAATGAGCAAAGTGTGCTGACACATAAGAATAAGTAGACCCCATATCAAATAATACAGAAGCATCTCTATGATAGGCTGAAATCATACCTGTGATCACCGCATCTGAGGCCTTCGCGTCAGGCCTACTCCGAAAACCATACAACAAGCCTCACCACCACGAGTCGAAGATCCACAAATCTGACCCCCTCCTCTAGGGCGACCTCTAGCTACACGTCCTCCCATTCTAACTGTCGGGCCAGGAATGGAGAAAGTGGTGCTACAACCACTAGCTGAGAAAACTGTGGAGTTGTGCCCCTCGCAAAACTGGGACAATGCCTCCTCATGTGGCCAAGCTGAGTGAGATTGTTGAACCTAAACTTCCCCCCATCACCTGAATACCCACTAGAAGAACCCTGAATAAACGGAGCATGGCATGAGCTCGCTGGAAGAACAATGAAAGCTGATGGAACTGGGGTGCTGAAAGATAGTCGAGACACTGCTCCATGGGCCACATGCTATGTAGAATGAGATGGTCTACTATGATGGCCTCTACTAAACTAACCTACCTCAAGAAAAGGTACCATTCAAACTACCAGAATGGCGAGGTCTCTTATCTCACCCTATAGCCTCTCATCCCTGGCTACATATACAATCAATACTATGAGCTATCTCCACAGCCTGATGAAAAGTAGCTCCAATCTCTGACTCTCGAGCCATAAAATCCTGATGCCAAAATTCAAACCCTCAATAAATTGCCTCACCCTCTCAGCCTCGGTGGGCATCAAAATAGTAGCATGACGAAACAACTCTGTGAATATCGCCTCATACTCGGTCACAGTCATGCGGTCCTGCAGAAGATTCTCAAACTGACCTCTTAACTCATCCCTCCTGGTGTGTGGGATGTACTTCTCAAGGAATAACTATGAGAACAGAGCCCATTAAGTGGAGGTGAACCTGCTGGCTTGCCTACCTCAAAAGTCTGCCACCACCTTCTAGCAGCTCTTCTAAACTGGAATGTATTGGTGTCCACCCCGTTAGACTCTACCAAACACAAATTGCGGAGCATCTAATGGCATCTGTCTAGAAAATCCCGGGCATCCTCTGAAACACCGACCTCCAAAGTGTGGAGGATAGAACCTTAGAAACCTCTCTAATCTCTTCTGCTCATCAGTAGACAAGGTAGGAAAAATCTCAGGTTTACCTGCTACAATAGGCCGCTCCGGAGTACGAGTGATATGGGTTTGAACTCCCCCTCCAACCTGAGATGTGGTTGGGGCCACTAGACCACTTCAGCCTACGTCAAAGCATCGATGAAATTGACCATGTTGGTTATGGCCTCCTAGAATACTAGTGCAGAAACAAATCCCTCTAGGTGTTGAGTGGGAATTGGCACCTCAATACGACTATCATCAAATTGATCCTCTGCCTAATCCGTAGAGGGATCCACTAATAATGCCCTAACACGCTCCTAGGCTCAGGGGGGGTGCTATGCCCCTAGCCGCCACTATGCAACCCCTAGTGGGAGCCTTGGCCCGACTACGGGCCTTACCCCTCACGGCTACAGCTGAACGTACTGCCTCTCCATCACCAGCTACTGCGAAAGCATGCATTATCACCATCGGTTAGAGAGTAGAAGAGAGAATTTAGGATCAAGAAAATGGAAGTTTCCTAAAGCCCTGTAGCCTCTTGCAGATAGGTACTGACGTCTCTGTACCGATCCACAAAACTCTATTAGGCCTACTTGTGACTTGTGAGACCCATAGAACCTAAAGCTCTGATACCAACTTGTCGCAACCCAAAATTCCACCAAAGGCTGTGATGGCACCTAATTCGCTTTCTAGGCAAGCCAGCTCTCACATAAACAACAGAATTCAAAAATTAAGCCATTAATTGATTCGTGATATAAAAGCAAAGCGGAAAAATCATAAACTCAAAATATCAAATGTGCATGAATCTTAAACAGGATCTAAACATAACGACAACTATCTTAACAGCTCTCCCAAGACCAGGGTGTCATAAGTAGTCATAAGCATCTAATAAGAGTACAAGATCTCAACTAAATATAAAGTTTGTCCGGAAATAAGAATGATAGAAAGATAGATATAAAGAGTAGGAGGGAGGACTCCATGTGCTGCGTATCGGATCAAGTAAGAAGCTCACCATGAAGTCTTCGAAAGCACTCCTACTCTACTGGATTATTATCTCCAAAACAACACAATCCACTCGGTGTGGTCACAGACATAACAACACAATCCGCCCCGCGTGGTCATAGGCATCTAGTCCAAATCATATCGCAGAGAATCAATTATATAAGAATACATGTATTTGATCAATGAATATCATATTTCATACTCCTCGATTGGTATGAATGACATACTAAGGTGTATGCATGTGCAAAGTATGCTATCACAACTTAAATTGGAAATTTCATCACGAAAATAGCAATTATCAAGTTCATTCAGGATTAGCCTCTATGTACCTTAAACATGGATCAAATAGTTCATAACAGGGTTACAAATGTGAGAAACATCACAGCATAAAGCTTAACAATCAATTCAAGGTCTGTCATGGCCGAAGCACTAACCCAAGCATGAATAAATACCCTGGTGCTCGCACATAAGCTCAATCCCCACACATATTCGAACCCATAGCATGTAGCTATCACAACTAACTCATGCAACTAATGCCTCAAC
This sequence comes from Nicotiana obtusifolia, assembly GCA_002018475.1. Classification (NCBI taxonomy): domain Eukaryota; kingdom Viridiplantae; phylum Streptophyta; class Magnoliopsida; order Solanales; family Solanaceae; genus Nicotiana; species Nicotiana obtusifolia. The sequence continues at coordinate 7,460 of MCJB01002657.1, read as the reverse complement.
CAATTTTAAGTAAGATACTTACCTCAAGCAAGCCAAAAAATACTCTAGAAATGCCACCCACGCGAATCGATCTCTGAATAGCTCAAAACTAGCAAAAAGCAACTCAAAAACATCAAATAATGCTAAAGGAATCAAACTCAAAACGATAAAGGTCGAAACTTTAATCAAATACTCAAAGTCAACCGAAAAGTCAATCTGGGACCGCACCTCGAAACCCGACAAAACTCACAATTGACAACTCATTCGAATTCGAGTCCAACCATACAAATTTTACTCAAATGCAACTATGAATCGATTTTCAAAATCCAATTATTCACTTTAGGAAAGTTTAGACAAAAAATCCCCAATTGTTCTTTTAAAATCATCAATCAAATGCTAAAATCGAAGATAGAATCATGGAATATGATCAAAACCGAGTAAAAAATACTTACCCCAATCCATGTGGTGAAAATCCTCTCCAAAATCGCCCAAAACCTAGCTCCGAATCTCTATGTGTGATGAAATAATCAAGCCCTTGGTATGTGATATAAACTACCCGGGAATCCGCATTTGGGGTCCCTAAGTCGCATCTGCGACAACCGCTTCTGTAGTCCGCATCTCGCATCTTCCAAAATGCATCAACAGGTCGCTCACCGCATCTGTGACTCTGCAAGTGGATTCCACAAGCGCAGAAGTGCAAGTCCCTAGCCTGATCAAACTCCGCAAGTGCGCACAACCAACTGCATGTGTGACGACACATCTTTGTTACAACTTCTGCAGAAGCGGAACTCTACTGGTGCCTCCTTTTTGTAGAAGCGATCCAACACTCGCAAAAGCGAGACGGCACTTGCGGCCAAAACTACGCAGGTGTGTGACACCAGCACCAAAACTGCCCATAATGATCAAAACAATCCGAAACTTATCTAAAGCATACTCGAGTCCCTCGGGACCCCACCAGAACATGACAACAAGTCCCAAAACATAACACGGACCTACTCAAGGCCCTAAATTACACATAACAACATCAAAACCACGAATCATACCTCAAATCAAACTTAATGAACTTTTAAACTTTAAACTTCCAAAAGTAGTGTTGATCCCCAGCAAATTAACTCCGAATGACCTCAAATTTTGCACACAAGTTCCAAACGACATAAAAAACATATTCTAACTCCCGAAACAATAATCCAAACCCGATATATCATCAAAGTCAACTCCCTGTCAAACTTACGAACCTTCCAAACATTCCAATTGCCATGTCTCGCCAATGATGGCCAAAACCTTCTAAAAACCTCCAAATGCATATCCGAGCATATGCCCAAGTACAAAATTACCATTCGGCCCTATCGGAACCATCAGTACTCTGATTTGAGGTCAAATACACAAAAGCCAACTTGGGAAACTCCCCTAACTTAAAGCCTTCTATCTGAGAACCATTCTTCCAAATCAATCCTGAACCACTCGAAAACCAAAACCGACAATTCACATAAGTCATAATACATCATATGAAGCAATTCATGACCTCAAACCATTAAACTGAATGCAAATATGCAAAATGACCAGTCGGGTCGTTACATTCTCCCCTACTTAAACATACGTTCGTCCTTGAACGTGCCAAGAGTCGTAACAAAGCCATCATATAACTAAATCAACTCACCATACACATACCCATGGGTGATCCCGCGTTATCCCAAACCATGTGAGTCTGACAACACAACCTAACCAAAGATTCTCTCTTTGACCTATGTCCATAAACCTCAGAATCAGGCCTCCAACATCCGGAATCCATCATAAGACCCAAATCTCGCATCTATGCACTGTATAAGTCTGAACAGGATGTATCAAGCCATAACCCTAACCCAAGATATAATCGTATGATATACTGCTTAAGTCAGATTCTCTAAGCAATAACTTCCGACCACAATAGCTACCCAATAACAAACCAAGTACCGATAACAAACCTCATATTGGATAAAACTATGTTCTCAACCTTTGTACACAGACAATGATGAAAGAAACACGCAGAAACTCATAACCACTCATCAGACCAACAAGTCATGAAGACCTCTCGCCTAACAAGAACCATGGCTCAAATTCTAAGGTGACTAGTGACGTTATTCTTCCAAACATACCTTAATCACATTCGATAGTACTCATTTTAGGTCCAATAACCTTATCTCATCCAATACAAGCTGGTCTATCAACATGCCACACAAATACCATCTATAGCCACATACCGTGCAATCCGTGCACCAAACAAGCAACAACTCGAATATACCCAATAATGGAAAGAAAATCAAATGAGAGGACCATCCCCCAAGCTCAACAAATACCACCACAAAGCACAATGCTATGCACCCATCTCACAGAGAAGAAACAGAACACCCGAAGTAAGCACGAAGGATCATATCCCAACATAACTCTGCCGCGAGGTGTAACCCAATCCAAACACTAGTCCACATGGAATACCTCAAGCCATGATGCTCAAAATTAATTACCATATGCATATCGACAACAAACACGCGGGGTGCATGACCATAACCATGGAGAAATGAATAGCACAATATACCACAGACATGAAGACCGTAACCAAGGTGCAATCCATCATTCAACACCCCAAGAACCATCTCACCCGAATTTCGCCATAAAGCCCAACAAAACTGCATCATGTGTGTAAATAGTCAACAGTCTCACAACCAAAAATCTATCGTAGCATAGAAGATCAATACATGGAACATATCAGAACACTAATAAGATCAACTTTAGACGATGGCACACCCCTCAACAATAGCTGTGTTAGGTAAATAAATTCGAACCGATATAGAATACACATTCTTGTTAGGCCTACTAGTGGCCTCCCAATCGATGTTGATCCTCCCCAAATGAGTAGATAACCTTCCCAAATATCCATTGTAACCAATATATAACACATACCATCAAATGTCTAACTCTGGTCATATCTTCATAGTCCACAACCAAGGAATAGTCCACCTCCGAGACTCCCAGTCTCCAAATCACAAGAATACAAAAACCTCCATATCTGATCCTGACTCGACCACCCAAATAACTGACACATATCTCATGCACAATCATCTCATGAGAAATACTTCTATAATTCTTCTGTGCAACATAGCAAAATCTAAACATCAGCAATCGATCAACTAGGTGATTACGGTAATATCAGTTAAGCATCTGAAAGTCAAAACATAATGCGCCTTTCTAAAATGCACATTCATCTCAAGTGATACCAAATAGTACCAGCAATTTTCTAACCTTCTAAAATCGTATGTGCTGTGTAAAATTATGACCTTCCCTTTGAAACTGAACTGCAACCTTGTACATGTGAATCTCAATTCCACACGTCGCATCACATCTATCATGCCATCATTTGAAAACACAAGAATCCTGTTATCAACTCTGAATCACAAGCAGGACATACCCTATCAGCCAGAAACCTTCCGCTTGATCCCATCTAAGAGAAAATCACAACATGCAATGTACTGCTCATGCCGCTAGAAAATACCCATTTCAAGTCGTGGTAGAAATAATCGAGAACACTTCAAAACCCATTAGCAAAAGACCAAGCCATCAGAATTGAATTGATCTAACTCAATCAAGTCACGTAGGTGGCCAACCCAACATAGTTGCCCTAAAACACCGGTAAAGCCTCACCACATCATAAGAACCAAAAGAACCAATCATATCCATTACTATACTGATCTAACCTACTACCAAGCTGTCATATTTCTCTAAGTTCTTTCTGAATTACCTTCAAGTTAACACTTCTCCTTGCCAATACATCATGATCCTTAACCAAAACTAACCACAAGAGATCCTAGCATGAAACTACGTCAACTTGAAGCCCATAAACCACAAAATACCGCATCCAAGATACTCACTCTGAAGAGACCTTATGTGAAAATAAAGTCGTTTCCTTAACCTCTCTGATACTGAAATGTAGAATCCATAATGATACAAAAATACCGCGAGTCCCGACGCCATTCATCGTAAATCTCAGATCTTAGCCTTTTACGAATCCGAGAAATCCTCAAATACCACATATGAATCATGAACTCATTAAAATCTTCTCAAGAGTCATCCACTCTGCTCTGATCTCAAATGCACCGCCTAAACAAGCTGAATGACCTGTGATCCCTTAGCACACCAACCCCCAAAGAAGTAACCCCACCTTAACGCAACTGAGTGACTCCCTTTTCTTAGCACATTACACCCAACACAAATAACAGACCCAATCATTCCAGGATTTTCCATACATTTATAAAGTGTAATACATCAAATATTTTCTTTCTCAAGTCATCCTCAAAACCAACCCCTGCAAGTCATAACTGATCCTCAAATATGCCTCAAACTGAAATCAATACAACACATAACCATGCATTTAGAGGTGTGTTTTCGTGTAGTGTTGAAGTCTGGCTGGAGGAGTTGGTCTTTATCAGAGTGGCGCAGCGGAAGCGTGGTGGGCCCATAACCCACAGGTCCCAGGATCAAAACCTGGCTTTGATACCACAGTATAAGGAACAAGGCAAGGGACTCCGTGAAAGCAAGCCTAATCGTAGGAACGGCACCACAGTACAAGAAACAAAGCAAGAGACTCGAGGAAAGCAAGCTTAATCATAGGTACGAAAATTTCCCTACAAAAAGGGCTGGCTTCAACAACCCATAAGGGACGGCTTGCCAAGCTACACAAACAGTTAATTTGTTTATAGTCGCAAAAGTTTTCCTACAAAAGGGGCTGGCTTCAACAACCCATTCAGGGATGGCTTGCCAAGCTACACACTCAGAAAACTTTTGTACTATAACCAACGTTAGCTGTTCATAACTCGGGAAACTTTCGCACTACAATAAGCTAACTTTCAAAGAGTACACTTACTCTATTTTCATACATGGACCGTACTACAACAAGCTAACTTTCAAAGAGTACACTTACTCTATTTTCATACATGGACCGACCTTTCCATCCATTCGAAAGGAAGAACAAGAGGGAAATTTAGAAAGAACTCATATGTAATATATCACGAGAGATTTACAAAGAGTGGACGAAAATTACAAGAAAATTCTAGGATGACTCTAGGGCTTTTTACAAGAGGATTTCTGAACTTGTACAAGGTAATTTTCTGATGATCCTCCAACTACTACAAGCCCTCCTTTATATAGGACTAGGAGGTTATTACAAGACAAACATTCTAGATAAAGCAAACCTATCTTACATGGCAAACTTATCTACAAGCGGGTCCTTCTTGGCATGTGAAGGACTTTAGGCAAACCACTAAAAACGCTTGAAATCATGTGAACGGGGTGAAATATACATGGCGTAGCATGTGAAAGCATGTGACGGCATGTGGCTGTATTGTGTTGCATGTGAAGAAGCATGCAGAGACATGTGAAGACAAGGTGAAATGGGGCCCGCATAGCATGGAAAGATGTGGAAATTCGTCTTGGCATGGGTAGGATATGTTTTGAGAGTTTTTGGATGATTATGGTAGGAAAACAACGAGAAGTAGGGCCCGGCTAGTATGGAAAGATGTGGGAATTTGTCTTGGCATGGGTAGGATATTTTTGAGGATTTTTTGATAGGTAATGGAGGATTAAGGTGGGATTAGCAAGGATTAAGGAAATTATCTTTATCGATCACTGAATTGCCTTCCAGGCATCTTTTCGAAGACCTTGTGAAGTAGCGCCTGGAACTTGACGGTTCGTCACTGCTATGTTCCTTTCCCTTTGGACTGAGAGATGTAATCCGCAACTTTAATCGGGAAATGTCGTCAGTGATCCTTTCTCGGATGATTTCATATGGTGTTTGATATTCTTTTGCAGCTTCCCGGACTCTTTCCCAGTGAGGATGGGTACTGGTATAATTCCAGCTGGCCCATTCTTTTGGCCATATCTCTTTTGGGATGCACCTATTTTGCTGGAAAATGATTCTTTGTGCCTCGCTATACTCTTCCTCCATGGACACTGGAAATTTCCAGCAGAATGATGCCTCTGCTTGCGCCTGGACTTTTCCATTAATGATCTTCACTGGCCTATGAAACATGAATATTTTTGCTCCGTAGGAATCATTGAAACATTTAGTCCAATATCTTCTAGGCTTGAACCATAATAAAAATATTCTAAGCACTGGTGCAATGGCATCAAAATTCTTGAAGACGTTGCACTTGAATTCTATGGCATAGGTACCAGAAAAACCATAATAATTCTTGTGGAAAATCCTTGGCTTGAGCTATGAATATATGGCAGAACGGATATTCTGGATTGACACCATAAGGCTTGAGAATGGATCCTCCATATTGCCGAAAAACTTGAAGCTCATAATAAGTTCTTCTTTCCATAATAATTGATGGATCAAAGGGATCCATGAGGTTGAACAGCTTCGGTGGATGATCTGTCGGCTTCAATGAACTAGTTCCCGGTGAAAACATAAAGATGTGGTTGTTTGGCTTCAGTTTTGCTGGGAAAAATCTTTTTGAGAATTCCTCCGGTCGGGATAGAAAATCTGCGAGAATATTATCCTTTCCTTTCAGGTGCTTGACTTGAAACTTGTATGGAGAGAACCATTGAGCCCATCTGAGAATCTGAGGATTGGGGATAATTTTTGAATTTATCCGGATCATTTTTGGGAAAACCTTCATATCCATTTCCACTAGAAATTCTGTATGGATAAGGAAGAAATTGAATTTCTTGATTCCATTCTTTACTGCAAGAATTTCCTTGAAGGTGGAATGATAATGTTGCTCGGCATCTTTAAACTTTCCGCTGGCGTATCCGCATATTTTCCGTTGGCCATCTTTTTCTTCAAATAGAACAGCACTCCAATATTCATGGCTGGCATCAGTTTGCAGTATCTTCTTTCCATCTGAAGGGATGTAGAGAGACTTGGCATTTTTACATATCTCCTTTATTTTTCTGACTGCTTCATCCTGTTTCTCTCCCCATGTTGTCGCATTTTTCTTGAGCATTTCTGTGAGTGGTGAAATGTATGTAGAGATATTTGGGATGAAATCTCTAACATAATTGATGACACCCAAGAACTGTTGGATCTGCTTTGTTGTGAGGTTGGTATCTGGAAATTTAAGTAGTTCCTGACATATATGCGGTCCTGGACTATATTCACCTCGGGCGAAATGCATTCTAAGAAAATCAATCTCTTTTTGAGCAAGAACCATCTTTTTTGCTGAGAGCATGATTCCGTACTTTGTTACCAGTGCCTCAAATTGACGAAGCAAGTTGACATGTTCGTCCAATGTCTCACTAAATAACAGGATATCATCAATGTAAACTAAGGAGGTATGGAGGATCCATTCTCAAACCCTTTGGTGTCAATCTAGAATATCCGTTCTGCCATATATTCATAGCTCAAGCCAAGGATTTTCCACAAGAATTATTATGGTTTTTCTGGTACCTATGCCATCAGTATTATATTTTCATGGAATTCAAGTGCAACGTCTTCAAGGATTTTGATG
>MCJB01002655.1:0-11545 GCA_002018475.1 Nicotiana obtusifolia | reverse complement strand
GGGGGGGCTACGAGCCCTCTCTCGTTGTTGTTCCCGGACCACCCATCTCTTCCTTCCCCTTCGCCCGGCCCGGTGAGATCAGATTTCTAGAACGAAGTGAAGTGATAGGAAGAGAAGACTGCTGGCGGGAAATCCCTATTCATGAAAGCCCCTTGTAAAGGGGCAAGCCAAAACCTACTCCTAACAAGTTGCTGGATCGAAGTAGTACATTATACATCTGCCCGCCAGCAGCGGAGGGGGTTCGATTCCCGTTATACGCGATGTGGCGAAAAAGACTGATTCAACGAGATATGCCTTGCCTGCATTAAGATTTAAAACTTGTCGTCTACTTTCAGGAAATGTTTGGAACAGAGAACTTACAATAATACAACGCCGTATTCTCCGAAGATTGAGGAACAAGAAGAGATCTATTAAGAGAAAGATTTATTCTAGAGAAAATCTTAACAGTTACATCCAATCACAAACTACACGAAAGTTGTCCCTTTTTTATGGAGATTTACCCATCACAGAGATGCACAGAGGAAGAGAACGAACTTCATATATCCCTTTTCTACTCAATCCAGAAACAAGATCGGACGTTATCCCGGTTCGTCTCCATTTTTGTGAAACTATTCCTCAAGCAAGGCAGCCGATAAGTCATCGAAGGGTTTGTGTGAATAATGGAATGGTTAACATTACTCATTTTAAACTCTCCCACGGTGATATAATATCTTTTCAAGAAAATGATGCGAGAACCCGCGGTGAAGAAATAAAGAGATCCTTCTATATCGAAATCTCAGTTGATAAAATAATAGGAAAATTCCTGGATCACCCGTGGAGAAGAACCAAAACAGAATGGTTCCGCCTACTCAAAACTAAGAGGGGATGCCGCCTACTACTAAAATCCCGGTTTTTGCAACAGTTGCGTTCTTCTATGCAAGAAGAAGACTTAGAAAGAACAAAGAAGTTTGGATCCGAAAAAGTATGCTTAGGCAGTTCTTTCGCTGAGCACAACAGAATGAAGAGGAATTTGTATCATTTCAAATCCCTATTCTTATCGAAGAGAAGGAACGAGAAAAACCGAAATATTCCTACTCGAACAAGAAGTCCTATAGTTTACAACTCTTCTTTATATAGTAATTCGACCTATTGCTCCGCATCCCCCCATCAGTTTACTAAAAAGATCAAAATAAAAAGGATCGAACTACCTACTCATTATTCGGAGGTGAATCATAGAACACCAAAAGCTGTGGTATCTTATGGACCTAACATAGGTCACATACCTCACGACATAAGATTGAAAGATCCAAACCTTCTTCTTCGGAGCGGAAAGGGACGTGGCCAAAACATATAAAGATCGGCGTAGTCGCTCATAGGGACATATCTATCCGGATAGAGGATAGCCTAGGCCGATTCATAGATAGATCTCTCTCCATATAGATAGGTATCTCCGTGGATAGAGATAAAGATAGGGATCCATCTAGATCTTGATTCACTATTTCCATATTTTTTCTTGATTCTGATTGATTGCCTTTTTTTTGACGACAAGTTTTAAATCTTAATGCAGGCAAGGAAACGATATTTTTGTAAGATAAAGTAACAGTACATTCATCAGCACTAAGATGGTACTGGCAGTCAAATAATTACATATTACAGGGAACCCTGTGTCTTACAAGGAATCAAATAATCTTAAAAGTGATTCTGCATCTAAAACATAGTTCTCTTTACACGAGAATTAGAAAGACAAAAAACAATTCAACTTAATTCTTTGTATGGTAATGGAACTAGTTCTATTCTCAAAACATCTATTATTCCTTTCTTTCCACACAGTCCACCTTATGCATACTGGAGCCATTCTCCACCATTTCTTCTGTGTGTTCTTTGTTTTAATGTTGTTCCAACATCATAGTAGATCCTTTGTGATTCTTGGCATCATCCATTGGGTCTCAGCTACGGCAAGAAGCAACTGCCATCGTATACATCAGTTATCCTGCACTGTAGGAAGAGATGGTTATTACTCTCTTCCTTTTCTTGGCACAAAAAACATACTGGAGCTCAAAAATAAAAACACATACTGGAGCTCAGCTGAATCCCCTTTTTTTGTAATACTTCATGAGTCAAGCAAGCTTTTCTGACAACAAGCCAAGTGAAACATGTCACCTTGAAGGAGACTCTTGTTTTCCTGATAAGTTTCCATGGCCAATCTGAAAAGCAAGAAGTATGCGAGCCTCCAAGAGTCTTCAGCATTTTAGCCACCCTTCCAATCTCCCAGTCATTTAACGGTCTTCTGAGGGAGAGGTTCCATCCTTGAGAAGCCCTTGCCTCCTCTATTGTATCCTCAGCTATAGTTGAGGCAAAATTACAGCAGAGTCTTTTTTTTGTTCTTTTCTTAGCCATTCTCTTCCTATGCAATATCTTGAACAAGGTCATTTTTTCAAGCTTCCTTGCTCACATCTCTATTTTCTGAGTATTCAACATACAGTCAACCCAATGTGTTCCTTAAGTAACCTCAACAAACTGAGAAAAACTTCATGTCACTTAAATTGCCTTCTTTGTTTGTAAGGCTATGGAGTTTAAGATGTTAATTAAACTTGTATATTTTGTAGTGGAAAAACTACTAGAGTAAAGGTTGAAAATTTGCTTGATAGACCAAATGTCCACGTCAAAGTTAAAAATTTGAATAATTATATGAATTTGAATCCTTGAAATTCTAAACATGTAAATCAATATTGTATAATAGAATGATATCAAATGTTTTTAAACGTTCCAAAAGAGAAAGTGTCATATTTCTTATCTAACTAAATTTTTATTGATTACAGGACTAAGCTACTGCCAAGTATATATAGCAAAGTACAGATGTAGTTCTTTTTATAAATTCAAGGAACAGATGGACTCTATCAGTTGTTAGCTTCATTATGTATCAAATGGAAGTGTCATTAAATAGGATCTGACGGATCATATCTTATAGATATGCAAAGGAACTGTAGTTTTATCAGTATGGAGTACAAGCACCAAGGAGGAGCTATAAACAGTAAGAGAAGCAAACACAGCATATGGATAATGGACTGTATCTAATGGACAAAAATGTAGACACTGATTTTGTCATTTGATTATACATGTAACAATATATGAAATTCAAAACAAAGTTATATATTATACACATTCTTTTGATGATTTTGATTCAAATGATATTTGGAACATCCTTTGCTGGTTATTCAAGTATTGGTGCTCATGCCTCTTTGAAATATCAAACAGCCGGATAGTTAATAGTCTGCAATATGATTAGTAGGTCTGACTGTGGAGAAGAAAAAAAAGTTGCATGAGAGCTTGCATGCTCATAGATCTGATTAGCTCTTTACCTTTAGTTAGACAGACCTGTGCAATTTTGATAACCTTACTTGTACACCAGTCTAGTGAAAGTTCTTTCTTCATATATCTAGCCAACTGATATATGTACTCTTTTCTTCCAGATGGTTTATTTGAGCATTCAGGCACTTGCTTGGATTTCCATTGTTATTATGAATGTAGTGGAAACTAAAGTCTACATTAGAGAGTTCAGATGGTATGTCAGATTTGGAGTAATCTATGTTTTGGTGGGTGAACTTGTGATCCTCAACTTCATTCTTTCAATGCGGGGTTTCTACTCAAGGTGAGTGTGATGTTATTATTTTTGTCAAATTAGCTCTTTGAGGTAACTTCCCTTCTCAGGGCTTATTAATTTGTTCAAGTGCTCTGGTCAACTTCATGAGTGTTGGACGACAGCTGCAAGGGCTTTCCTATTCAGGAAAAAGAAATTAGATACGAATTTGTCAGAGAAAAAGAAGTGCAGTTGGATATTAATATACTCCCCCATTCATTATGAGAATTTGATTAATGGAAGTGGCTGTAAGAAATAAAATACGAAGGAATCCGTACAATTCAAAAGCGAAATGAGTTTGAGCAATCAACAAAATTCTCCACCTATCTTCCCCAAAGAGCAAACAAGGATTGCACACGGAATTTTAAAAGAAAAAAAGCTACTCTGACATGAATGTATGAAAAATAGCTCTTGTATATGCAGAGAACTTTGCATCTAGTCAGATAGTTCTCTTCAAGAAAAAAACAGAAAGAGCTGAAACATGTGTCATCCTTAGCATTATATGCTCGGTAAGAAACATTGAGAACTCAGATGGTAAGAAAACACTAAAATAAACCTGGTGTATTAGATGTGGAGCCTTAGCAAGTGGAGATCAAAGGTGGGTTTTATTATTCTTTTTGTTGTTTAAGGATGCTGGAAAATAAAAGATCCAGCTACCATATCGCCAAATCAGTAAATAATAACTTTGGTGATTTTCAGATTTGTTTGCTGAATTTCAGAAGCTGATTTTTGTCATATATAATTAATAGAAGGATTTTGTCTTAAAATATATCAAGCCTTTTAACTTTCCATAGTGGGGGCTAGTAGAGGAGAGTATGCCAGATTCAAGGAGAGTAGTGGTTTAATAGTCAAGTAGGATAAAACTTGCAACTAGCACGGTGAATTGGTTGTAGTAGATGCAAGAACAAATGAAAAAAACTTTGTAAATATGGAGTAAGATAAATGGGAACCAGATAGGAATTATATTTTGGGGTCCTGTAGCCAACTCAATAGGAAAACAAGGTAGAGGAAACGATGTGAATTTGAGTAGATATAAATCATGTGTCCCAGAATCACAAACTTAGTATAGACTACTGTATAGGAAACTTTACGACTATGAGTCCAGTGCTACCAAAAGTTCCCAAATACTATAATTACACATCTTATATACTTCCTCCATCCCAATTTATGTGATGGTGGTTGACTGGCTCATTTTTTTTTTTTTTGTATAACCATGGACTTGTGTGCACCTCGACTAGTTTCACGAGATGCCTACTACCTCCCACCAGTAACAGATACCAGGTAACTATGTCCTCAAAGGTTTGGACAGATGGAAGAAATCACCTAGTATTTTTTTTGCCTCCGCTGGAATTTGAACCTGAGAGCTCATGGTTCTCAACCCACTTCGTTGACCACTAGGCCACACCCTTGGGTACAACTGGCATGGAGTTTAAGAAAGAAAGAAAGACTTTTGAAACTTGTGGCATAGACATTTGTGTGACTATAAATCATTTCATTAAAGGAAAAATAGGTAAGTTTAAAGTTAAATTGTTTCTAAATATAGAAAGGTATCATTTTTTTTGGACAGACTAAAGTTTGTCACATAAAATTGGTCAAAGGAAGTAATTCTTTTTGAATGAAGCTAGGGATTATATCATCCCAACATGTGAGAAAAATAAACTGATGCAAGCTGGCTATGACGAATCAATAAGACTTAAGCAGGATGGTTTTCATAGTTAGTGTAAGGCCAAAAGATAACTCTAGAGAATAACAATAGAATGAGAGACACCAATTTCGTGAAAGACCTCTCCAAAGCTAAGAGTAAAACCCACAAAACTTCGGTCCATCAAAAGCTCCACTTGACCATAGTAGATTCACAAAAGTCCTCCAAAATGGTCACAGCACCGGTGCCGAATTGGGAGAAACAATAGCAACAGGAGTAACAAGAAAATAAGTGAAGAATGAGAAAGAATCATACAGAAACAAGCTAACTGTTTGTGGCTCAAGTCTACAGCTAAAGATCTTTAAACACAATCTCCACCATTCAGATCCGAAAAATAGGATGTTAGGATATCCCACAAAATTTTAGCTCGCTCTACCGTTGGACGAATAAGAAAACACAATTTCAAGCTGGCAGGTCACATAAAATTCTGCAGCAAAGAGAATAATCTCTCTTTGCCACTAAGGAGCCTTTTATAAAAGTTTAAGAAGAAACCAAATCCAAACAAAAAGGAATTTCGACCAAACCCAAACCCACACGAAATTTGAGAATGACAATTAGGCCACTTTGGTTGGAAAAGTGGGCGTAGGCCCAACAAACTTCCCCTCCAGTCAAAGGAGATCAATAAGTCTTCAAGCATAAAAAGTGTTAGACTGGCTTCACGCCTGCCAGTTGTCTGCAAACTGATTCTTATTTGCAGTCACCACCTTTGCTAGCATATCAGAAGGATTATCATCAGTGGATCTTCGTAACCTCAAACAATTTTCTTCCACAGGCATTCTGACCCAATATACTTTCTATTGATATATTTCATTTTAGAATGAAAAGTGGAGTGTTTGGTGAGACAGTTAACACTCTAATTGTCCCAAAATAGAGCATACTACGATTGCTAAAAGCCAGATCAAGTAAACCTTTTCATTTACAACAATTTCTTGGATCCTTCAGTTATAGTAATGTATTCCGCTTCTGTGGTGGACAGAGTTATTCACTTTTGTAAGCTGGTACCTTCTTAAACGCATTTAAGTTTTTACCTCTTCAAAGAATATGTAGGCTTTAAGGTCTGGTGCTTATTTTTTCTAAACAAAGAAGTGAAGTTGCAAGCTTTTCTATGAGAACAGGAATAACTGAACATATTCTGTTCAAAAGAAGAGTGAAGAAGAGTGCATGTAACTTGAAAGAGATGGATTGCAAGAACTAGACTGTTGTTTTCTGTACAATAGGATTTTAATTCTCGACTCACAACTTGTCTTCATTCGTTCAATACCTTAATAAGCAACCCTATGCTTATCTGTATGTAAACTTATGCTATCTAAATCAGCACGGCGTACTCATAGCTTTTACTAAATTGTGCAGGTTTACATTGTACATCTATTACAGTTCAGTCATCTGTCAGGTACTTGTGATGTCCTTATCATCTATTAGCTTTTACCGGTTGCATTTTTGCACCTTTTCCAGCTTTCAGAATTAATCAGTCATATAATCTTTCAAGGGGATTTCCCCAGGATTAGAATTGATTTACCTTGTCGAAAAGATATATTGATTTTGCATGAAGTCTAGAAGTATTTCTTTTCTGTAATATGTAGTGTCCTGAATATTAGACTACGTAAAACTACATTCAAGTAGTTCAATCATGTTGAGGTGTGTAACCATCTTATCTAAAAGCTTAAGCTGTTAGAGAGAACACACTTATATTTACTTAATTATGTCTTCAACACGCCCCTGCAAGTGCAGGCTTGATTCTTTTTGATGAGCCGCCAAGCACGTGGAAATTCTTTGGCGGTGAGACTCGAACCTAGGACCTCAGCCTGCTCTGATACCATGTTGAAGTGTGTAACCACCTCATCTAGAAGCTTAGGTTGTTAAAGAGGACACACTTTTATTTACTTAATTATGTGTTCAACAGATCAGTCATGAAATGAATTTACATATGCAAAGGAACAAAGAAAATCTTGAGCATATTTAGCCGGAGGAAATTGTGTCTTGTATTAGGCTGCATTCTGGTACTTAAGTTTATCTCTTGTTCTGAAATGAATGGGCAACTAACAGATGTATGTTGTAGTTTCACTAGTTCTTAATAGAGACAAGACCAAATACTATATCTTAATTACCTACATTTTGTTCCATTAGATTGGATTACTAAATCTGAAATGTCTGTGATGCAGATTTTATTTGGGGCTCTGCTTCTTGTTCATCTTCCTAATTTGGATCCTTTCTCTGGCTATGTTTCACTAAGGAGTGAGTCCATTGATTACAATAATGATGAAACAGTTGGAGCAGACCGTATTTTCCCTGAGAGATATGCAAGCATTCTGTCAAGTCAGTGGGTTCTGCCTTTTAGTTTTAACCGTGGCCAGTTAATCCTGAAGTGGTTTCATTTGGGTTATACTATAAGAAAGTTGGTAAAAACTATTGCACTGATTTGCTCTTGCGGATTTTGCATTCATCTCTTGTTAGTTCTTTCGAACTACAATGACTTTATACCTTCTGTATTTAATGGACTTGAATCTAATTTTCTTATGAGTTTTCATAACCGAAAAATGGTAGGTCCTATGGGAATCGAACTATCTTCTATCAATGGCTAAATGATAATTGGAGTTCCTTAACTCTGATAGGGATTTCTTTTGGATGGATAACTCCCCTCTTGCAACAAGGCTGTAACAGACCAATCACTGAAAAGGATGTCTGGAAGTTGGATACATGGGATCAGTCTGAGACATTGAGTGCAAGGTTTGTAATCGGTGTATCTTTTTCCCTCAATATTGGCATAATCAGCTGTAAGACAGTGTTGTTACACACTATCCATTTCAAATCTTCAGATTTCAAAAATGTTGGGCTGAAGAATCTCAGAAGAAAAAACCATGGCTTCTTCGTGCTTTGAATTGCAGTCTTGGAGGCAGGTATGGTTTTTGCTACATTCTATTCACAACAGTCTTCTTTTGCCTAAGTATTGAGAAGGCAACCATATTTGTGCTTCTTCTTCCACCGCTATGCAGATGAGTCTTACTCTTATATCTTTCTGCAATTTTCTACAGGTTCTGGTATGGAGGCCTCTTCAAAGTAATGTGCTTAGTCCTTGGAGTTTGTCATAAAATCTAGTTATCTTTTCCTTAAAGTTCAGTTTTTCTACTAGATGTTAAGAGTTGTTTTTTAGCTTTCTGCAGTTTTCTACAGGTTCCAATAATGTTGGCAATATGTCTTTTGGGTTCTTCTAACTGCTCTTAGTCCTTTCTTCATATCATCAATTTGCATATGATATAAGGTGCTGACTTGTCTTCTGCGATGCTAATTGTCACTTTGATTATGTTCCTTATAAATTTGTTTTTTAGTAAAGTTCAAACCATTTGACAAAGTGAATCTCTCTGCCATTAAGTTTTATCTCCGCCTGTCATGTTTTGCCTAAGTGCATCCACATGCCAGTATTTGGAAATTGACTTTTCTGGTTTAAAGAAGGCTTAAGAATGCTACAAGGAGGTAAGGATGCTGGACTTGTTTTATTCGGCAAAAATTGAAATGGGAAGAGGACAAGGACGTTGATGCTTTCAAGACGAAAAGATAAACGGAGGAAGAGGAAATTTGCACAGAGCAAGATATTTGTAGTTCAGTGAAGGGAATGGAGGGAAATGTATAACCTGCTAGCAGAGTTCTGTGGAAATCGGTTCCACAAGCCACACATCCCTTTTCTTGTTGTGTGAATGTGCAGGAGGAGTTTCCTTTTCTTTTATCTTTGTTTCTTTTTGGCTTAGGTGTGGGTTAGAACCTTTTTAGAGAATAAACCCTTTTCAGAGTTGAAAACAACAGGGTAGCTATAAAGAAGACTGACAAGATTAAGTGTTGTGTTTTAAGGGAGACAATGGACAATATTAAGGGTAAAGATAAAATGTGATAGCAGAACTAACCAAATGGTTGTAATGCTTGTTGGGCTGGAGAAGCAGTGCCAAGCAGGTATCTGCAGCTTGTGATGCATGAAGGGTGAATGGAGGAGAGAAAGATGGGACACAAGGCAGATCTTCCACCCATGCGATTTAGATCAAACAGAAGGAAAAATGTGTCATGCATATTTTTGTTGTAGGTCAATTTGGGGGCACTAGAACTTTGCTTTTGCTTAGAAGAGATCATTTTTGCTCATCCCTCCCTCTTGTATAGATTCTGGATTCTCTGCAGTGCAAATTGAGTAACCTTTTTGCTTACTAATAGGGAAAATTTTTTTATCTCTGAACTGATTTTCTTTCTTCCTAGTTTTCAACTTCATCCTGATATTCAGGCTCCTATCCATCATTCCATCTAAAAGAATTCATGCTGGAATCTTCTCTGTGGTTGCCTATAATTTTCTACCACCATGGCAATATATTTTTGGCTTACACTTTCCCGTCTGGAACTGAAACTTATTTGGGTCATCTTTTAACTTTCTACCATTTCTGATTTTTAAGTTCCTTGTGAATATTCTTTTTTTTGTGCCAATTCTTAGGTTGGTAGTGATCTTTGCCAGTTTGTGGGACCACTACTGCTTAATCGTCTTTTAAAGGTAACTTTTGGTTGTTGGGCTTTTGTTTACTTTGATCTCCTCTAATTCAGTGTTTTATGCATTTGAAGTTACCTGTAACTTTCTCGTAGTTAGTACGCACTCAACACATATGAGAAAGGTCTTTGTATTTTGTAAACATTGATTTGTCGTTTGACTAGTAACAAATATGAATATCAGAGTATATGCCAATGACTAATTAATAAGGAATACAAAGTCTACACTTGTGATACATTCTCATTGAGGGAATCAGGGAATCTAACTAGTCTAACGATGTCACATCCATCGGCTTATCAATCTTTACTTCCAAACCTTCTTCAACCACTGCTAATACAATATGTAAGTCAAATTAACTAGTTAATTTGAAGCTCAATCAAATAATGTCAAATGGGACAATGGTGTAATTACAAGTTAAAGAACATAATATGGTAGAGAGTGCACTTTGTTTAATGGCAGAAGTGTTTGTGATCCATCTTACCTTAATATAGAGATCAGTCTATGGTGCCTTCACTAGATATAGCCATAAGCATATGCGATGTTAACAAGATTGAATATGTAGTAAATTGTGAAAGAGAGTCTTTAGGAGGACTAATCCCATTCTGTGTTTCCTCCTCTTTGAGCTGTTATCTTCCTGATTCTGGTATGCTGTAGCTGTTTTGATTTTCATATTATGCATGGAAGTAATGCACTCTTCTGGGTTCGCTAATATTATATCTCTTTATTATTAACTTGATATTGCTTACAGTCTCTGGAACGAGGCGAACCGGCTTGGGTCGGCCACCTATATGCTTTTCTGATTTTTGTTGGGGTGGTAAGATTCAATCTTCATCATATTAAAAGCGTATAATTCGTTGCTTTCATTCAAATAGCACGTAGTTTTCTTCTTGCTCGCGGCTGGATAGTTCAGAAGCTTGATTCTCTGGGCATTCGATTAGCTTGTCATATTTAAATAATTTTATTTAATCCAGCCGAATATACGTACATATGTGAGAAAGCACGGGAAAAAGAGAATATATTATTGATATTCTTATTCAATACAAGAAGCCCTTATTTATAACTATATTTTACAAAGCATATACTACTCTACTACCGATGTGGGACAAGACTAATATATATATATATATATACTCTATTATATACATATCTACAAAACTAACACTCCCCCTCAAGCCGGTGCATATAAATCATATGTACCGAGCTTGTTACATATATAACCAATACGAGTACCAGTTAGGGACTTGGTGAAAATATCTGCAAGCTGATCATTCGACCTCACAAACTTTGTAGTAATCTCTCCTGAGAGTATCTTTTCTCTGATGAAGTGACAATCAATCTCAATGTGTTTAGTCCTCTCATGGAACACAGGATTTGATGCAATATGAAGGGCAGCTTGATTATCGCACACAAGTTCCATTTTACTGATTTCACCAAATTTCAACTCCTTGAGTAATTGTTTGGTCCATATTAGCTCACATGTTGCCATAGCCATCGCTCGATATTCTGCTTCTGCACTAGAGCGAGCAACTACATTCTGTTTCTTACTCTTCCAAGACACCAAATTTCCGCCTACTAACACACAATATCCAGACATAGATCGTCTATCAGAAGGTGGATCCTGCCCAATCGGCAGCTGAGTATCCAACAATCTGCTCATGACCTCGATCTTCAAACAGTAATCCGTTGCCTGGAGCCGACTTTATATACCGAATAA
>MCJB01002654.1:0-11546 GCA_002018475.1 Nicotiana obtusifolia | reverse complement strand
CTAGAAGATATTGGATTAAATGTTTCAGTGATTCCTATGCAGCAAAATTATTCATGTTTCATAGGCCAGTAAAGATTATTAATGGAAAAGTCCAAGCGCAAGCAGAAGAATCATTCTGGTGGAAATTTCCCATGTCCATTTTATCCATGGAGGAAGAGTATAGCGAGGCACAAAGAATCATTTTCCAGCAAAATAGGTGCATCCCAAAAGAGATATGGCCAAAAGAATGGGCAAGCTGGAATTATACCAGTACCCATCCTCACTGGGAAAGAGTCCGGGAAGCTGCAAAAGAATATCAAACACCATATGAAGTCATCCGAGAAAGGATCACTGACGACATTTCCCGATTAAAGTTGCGGATTACATCTCTCAGTCCAAAGGGAAAGGAACATAGCAGTGATGAACCGTCAAGTTCCAGGCGCTACTTCACAAGGTCTTCGAAAAGATGCCTGGAAGGCAATTCAGTGATCGATAAAGGATAATTGCCTTAATCCTTGCTAATCCCACCTTAATCCTCCATTACCTATAAAAAAATTCTCAAAAATATCCTACCCATACCAAGACGAATTCCCACATCTTTCGATACTAGCCGGGCCCTACTTCTCGTTGTTTTCCTACCATAATCATCCAAAAACTCTCAAAACATATCCTACCCATGCCAAGACGAATTTTCACATCTTTCCATGCTATGCGGGCCCCATTTCACCTTGTTTTCACATGCTTTCACATGCCTCCACATGCTTCTTCACATGCAACACAATACAGCCACATGCCGTCACATGCTTTCACATGCTACACCATGTATATTTCACCCTGTTCACATGATTTCAAGTATTTTTAGTGGTTTGCCTAAAGTCCTTCACATGCCAGGAAGGACCCGCTTGTAGATAAGTTTGTTATGTAAGATAGGTTTGCTTTATTTAGATTATTTGTCTTGTAATAACCTCCTAGTCCTATATAAAGGAGGGCTTGTAGTAGTTGTAGGATCATCAGATAATTACCTTGTACAAAATTAGAAAATTACCTAGTACAAGTTCAGAAAATTCTCTTGTAAAAAACCCTAGAGTCATCCTAGAATTTTCTTGTAATTTTCGTCCACTCTTTGTAAATCTCTTGTGATATATTACATATGAGTTCTTTTTAAATTTCCCTCTTTTCTTCCTTTCGAATGGATGGAAAGGTCGGTCCATGTATGAAAATAGAGTAAGTGTACTCTTTGAAAGTTAGCTTATTATAGTACGGTCCATGTATGAAAATAGAGTAAGTGTACTCTTTGAAAGTTAGCTTATTGTAGTGCGAAAGTTTTCTGAGTTATGAACAGCTAACGTTGGTTATAGTACAAAAGTTTTCTGAGTTGTGTAGCTTGGCAAGGTTGAAGCCAGCCCCCTTTGTAGGAAAACTTTTGCGACTATAAACAAATTAAATGTGTGTGTAGCTTGGCAAGAGCCAGCCCTTTGGTGTATCTTGGCAAGAGCCAGCCCCCTTTTTGTAGGAAAACTTTCGTACCTATGATTAAGCTTGCTTTCCTCGAGTCTCTTGCTTTGTTTCTCATACTGTGGTGTCGTTCCTACGATTAGGCTTGCTTTCACGGAGTCCCTTGCTTTCTTCTTATACTGTGACGTTTGTTTGAATAGTTTTGGATTGACGGGCATCGGTTTGAGGTGTTAGAGAAGCTTTGAAGCCGGTTATGGAACTTTGGAGCAAGGTAAGTCTCCTGTCTAACTCTGTGAGGGGGAAACTGCCCCTAGGTGATGTATCTGTTATGTATTACTTGTTGAGGGGGTTACATACGCACCAGGTGACGAGAGCCCGTGCGTAGCTAGATTCATGTTATGTCCGGGTATGAAATTCCTGCCTATGAAATTCCTTATTTTACATTATGACTTGAGACTAGACTTGCGTAGAGTGATAGACTTGATAATGTAGAGATTTGACGGGCTTCATGATAAGCCGCGAGACTTGCATAGAGTGATAGACTTGCTAATGTAGAGATTTGACGGGCTTCATGATAAGCTGCGTATTACTTGTACTCTCCTTACGAAATTCTCCGGCGTTATGCGTTCTCATCGACAAGTTCCCTTAAAAATTATAACTCACACATCTATTCGTGAGTGGGGTCAATGACCCGTCAAAGCTTCTTATTCTAATGGGATCGGGCCGTTCGCCTTGGCAGGATAGATACATCTATGGTTCGTGTAGTTCGACCATCGGCAGTGCGCACGCTATGATGGATCGGGGCGTATGCCTCGGCAGGATTTATGTACCACACTCTCATGGGAGCGGGCCGTTCGCCTCGACAATAAAAATAGATGTATCTATGGTTTGGCAATGTTGTGATGGATCGGGCCGTACGCCTCAGCATTTCTATAAAATACTCTTATGAAATCTTGTGTAATGATTGGCAAGAAGCCAGCATATCGGTGAGCTTGTTCCTGATTGAACTGTGACGACCTATCTTGTAAGGTCTATTATATATATATGCTCCTATTGAGGAGGTACCTACTAGCTGAGAGTTTGAGTCATTACTGAGAGGAGGACTGTGCCACGTATTTACAGTGGTTATTTCGTTATCTACTCTGACTTTCTGTTTACTTCTGATGTATCTATCATATTGGACCACTAGTAAGTGACGATGTCGACCCCTAGTCACTACTTATCTGGGGTTAGGCTGGATACTTACTGGGTATGCGTTGATTTTTACATACTCATACTACACTTGCTGCACTTTTTTTGTGCAGGTACTTATATGTCTGGTGGTGCTTTGGGCGCAGAGGCACGACCATTTCGGGGACTTTACCATGAGTTGCATTTCATGTTACGATCCGCAGCCTGCAAAGTCTCCATCAGAGTTATTTATTATTTTCCTATCTAACTTGTATTCAAGACAGATGTTGTATCCTAGTTGATGCTCATGCACTGGTGACACCGAGTTTTGGGGGTTCTTACGAGTGGTTCGCTATTGTAGTTCGTGTGAATTTTATTTCACACTATTTTCATTAAAAAAATTATGATTTTAAGGTACTAGAATACGTAATTAAATTGATTAATCACTGTTGGCTTGCCTGATGGCGGCATCAGGGACCATCACGACCTATTATAGATTTTGGATCGTGATATGTTGGATTAGTCCTTATTGTTTTCTATAACTAATTAATTTATACGCGCTTCACACAAGTTATATATATATCAAAGAATAAATATATAGTGCAAGATATACATATAAAAAAACTAAATCTAAGGATATGCTAAAACAATCATTCATGTGGATAACCTTTTTTCGGTTTTATTCCTTTTACCATCCAAATGAAGAACCATTATAAATGGGTATATCTAAGTACTAATTTGTGGTCCTGCCCTCAATTAACTTCTTCATAATATACCTTTTCCCTCTGCTCCGCTGAAATGTCCAAGTATTTGACCTCCATTGATTTATTGAAAAATATTACTACATATTAGTAATTTCTACACTTTTTCACAAGCACATGATTGTATGTCATGTTCGAAGTGCTTACCAACTGAACGAAAATTTGATTTCTTCATAGTAACTAATTATTATAGTTAACTCTATAATTTTAACAACTTCTTCGGAAGTGGAAAAATACTTCATATTGCCTGCAAAAAATATTGACATAGGAGATATATAAAAGGTAACCCAGATTGTAATGAAAATATTCCTAATTGAATATAAATATATTAATCCCAAGTCTAGAGAAATAACCAAAACTCAAAGTATTATTTTTTTCAAGCATAATGCACAAAATATTAGTATATTATGCTTCTCTCATGACACATAAAATTCATGATAAAATGTCACTACTCTTTAAATAATGTCTAAATGTAAACAGCATTTTTTCCTATTATTATTTCAAGAATATTTTTAAATATAAGCCTAAGACATGTCTTTCAATCTTGAAAAAAATATTCAACATACTTTCATGTATATAATTATCCAAGTTATATGTATACGTCAATCAATAAAATTTCATTTGGTAACAGAGGTAACAAATAACCACTAACCATATAATATTACTATCATGCATGAAGTTTAAGTTATGGAATACAGATTACTACTTTATAAATACATTTAGCCTATTTCTTAAAGAAGTTAAGTCATAGTAGGTAAGATAGGAAAACTTTAACTCTAATAGTAGTCGATTGAAGTTTCAAAACCTAACGTTGATGCCGCCAACCGTTCCAATATCTCCAAGCAATAGTTGACTTAGCCAATCTGTTGCCAAATATAGTTATAGAATCTCTCCTCTTTTTTTTAAAGTGAAATGCTTCCTATCATATATTTCACACTTGAAAATAATTCTAGATTACTTCATGCACGCAAATACGATATATATTTGAGATCACACATAATAAATATTTACTCTGACATTAAATTTTGTAGATACTAAATTTTCATAAAACACAAAAGGTAGGAAATTAAAGAATGAGTAGTGTAATGAAATTGAACCGGTTTTGTTGTTGCTTTCTTTTTCACTAATTGCTTTAACGTGATGACTATTATTATATCGAGGTTAAAATCGTTGCCCTTTTTCGTCTGATACTTGAGTATCATGTCACATATCCCGCATTGAAGATTGCAGCAAACACACAAGATATCCTGCAAAATGATCTACTTTGAATTGTCCCAAACTCGAGCATCATAATCGCCGCATCACCTGGGGATAGTTCAATTCCTTTCCTGAGGTTTTGTCCATGATTCGTCATGATACAATGCCTATATTCAAGAGTAAAAGTTGAATTCCTTGATTTCTTCTAATAAAAAAGACAATCCAACAGGAAGAA
Source organism: Nicotiana obtusifolia (assembly GCA_002018475.1). Lineage (NCBI taxonomy): Eukaryota > Viridiplantae > Streptophyta > Magnoliopsida > Solanales > Solanaceae > Nicotiana > Nicotiana obtusifolia. Next base: position 6,749 of record MCJB01002654.1, on the reverse strand, counting down.
GAAGTTTGGTCAGTAGTATAAGACTTTTAGTTAAGAAAATTTGGCAGAATGGTTAAGGGATATGTTTATATTTCTCTCGTAAAGAATAGGAATCTGGAATGGGCACGCAATTGAGATTTAAAATTATTAGCATTTCTTTTATAAAACAAACAGTTACTAAACTAAATGTTGTGTCAAATTGAAAGGGGTAAGTTATCATAGTAACAGACACAACCATTTGAAGAGTCACTTCCTTTTTTCTTTTTTCAAAATAGCATATAAATGGGAAAAATCGGGGGAGAAAAAAAAAACAAAAAAGATTGAGGAAAAACATAAATGGGATAACTAATTTATGATAGTGCCACATCACCGGATCAATTCCCCTCAATTATATAAATATATAGTCTATATCAATTAGCTCTAAGCAAGTAACAATGTATGTTCATTAATTAAATTTATTCCTTTATGTACCTTTTTTCTCTTTATAGGTTGATACTTGCTAGCTCTAGACAAAAATTTTGTCAATAGCCATGTGAGCTTAGAACGTTTTTTTTATATTTATGAGTATTTTAATTAAGAATATTGATGCAATATTAAACTAAGAATGCAAGAAAACAAGACACTCAATGATCAAGACTATAAGTAGGAACTAGTCTACTTACCTTCTTGATGAAGCCACGGAGGACCTACACTTTGCAAACAACCCTCAAGACAACTAAGGACTTGCAAATTGCTTGATCAATGGGAGGAACAAGTTCAATGTTGATTCACACCAAGTATTGGACAAGTTCACACAATGAGTTTTGGAGAGCATCAAAGCTGCCGATTTATTCTTAATAATAATGGTAAGGTGCTGAAAATAATGTAGTCTTGAGGCTTATATAGGATAAGCCCTTAGCCTAAAACAACTAGGAAAGGAATAACTAGCAAAAGGCCAGTAATTTAGCTAAATGTCAAGTGACCACGCAGAGCCAAATAAGTGTCATTGTCTTACTCAAGACTAACTACGCAAAATAACTAATAAGAGCTAGTTGAGGCCGAGCGCCTCAACTAGTGCACGGCCCTCCTTCTCCAAGGCTAATCAACGTCTTTCTTGTCTTATCCAACATGCTGTCCGCTTCTTTTATCATTGCGCAATCATGGCTCTTCATCACCATTAAGTGGATATCATGAAGCTCCTTAGCTTGACTCCTCGTACATGGTCCCGAAGGCATGAACGTAGCTTGATCAGGCTGGCTTGCATCATCCTCCCCTTCTTGAGAAGATTTTGTCCGCGAAATCGAGCCATCATCATCTCTCAAAGCGGTGCTACCTACAACACAAGGAATTAAGTCAGAAACGTTAAACGTTTTAGAAACACTATACTCACCAGGCAGGTCTATAAGATAAGCGTTGTTATTGATCTTTTGCAGCACTTGGAATGGACCATCTCCTCGCGGGGCTAGCTTCCCTTTCCTTTGGTTCGGGAACCTCTCCTTTCGGAAGTGCAAAGCCAATCACCTTTCTTCAAGTCCAACTTTTTCCTCCCTTTATTCTTCTTGGTCGCCACTTTCTCATAAGCTTCCTCCAAGTTCTTCCTCACCTTAGCATGCAACTCGAGCAACATGCCTGCCCGATTTTCACCATCAACACTAATAGATGAATCTCTCGGCAAAGGAGTAAGATCAAGTGGAATCAAGGGATTAAAGCCTTAAACACATTCAAATAAAGTTATGCTAGTCATTCTATGCACAGTTCTATTATAAGAAAACTCCATAATAGGTAATCTATCAGCCCATGTCCCCGCCTTCCCTTTGGTCATAGTTCGAAGAAGAGCTCCAAAGGTTCGATTAACAATCTCAGTCTGACCGTCAGTCTGTGAATGATGAGACATAGAAAACAACAGTTTGGTGCCAAGAGCACCCCACGAGCACTTCCAAAAGTGACTCAAAAATTTTGCATCCTTATCACTAACAATAGTACGAGGCACACCATGCAGCTTTAACACATTAGCAATAAACAAGGAAGCAACATGTTGTGCATTATCACCATTTTTTACAAGGAATGAAATGAGCCATCTTAGAGAACCTATCAACAACCACATAAATACTATCATGACCACCCCTAGAACGAGGTAGCCCCATCACGAAATCCATAGAAACATCTACCCAAGGACTAGTAGGGACGGGTAAGGGATTGTACAAAACATGATTACTAGACCTAGACTTAGCCCGTTTGCAGTCTAAACAAGCTCCACAAACACGCTCAACATCACGCCTCATCTTAGGCAATGAAACTGCTCCTTAATATAACTAAGGTCTTATCTACCGTAAAGTGACCCATCAAGCCCCCACAACGTGCCTCATGCACCAGCAACTTGCGCCATGAAGACTCGGGTATACAAACTCTCTCCTTCTTAAAAAGGTACCTATCATGCCATTGATATTTCTCCACTCGCTGCCCACTAGCTATGGCGTCACATACACTCTTAAGCTTAGGGTCATGCATATACATAGCCTTAATACTCTCAAAACCCATAAGCCTAGATGCTAATGTGGTAGCCAAAGCAAACTTCCTAGAAAGCGCATCAGCCACTACATTCTCCTTTCCCTTCTTGTAGTGAATTACGTAAGGGAAACTCTTAATGAACTCAACCCACTTGGCATGCCTTTTATTCAGCTTCTTTTGGCCCCTAAGATATTTGAGTGACTCATGATCACTCCTAATTACGAACTCTTTAGGCTATAGATAGTGTTGCCAATGACCTAGAGCTCTCACGAGGGCATACAACTCCTTGTCATAAGTAGAGTAATTCAAGGCAGCCCCCTTCAACTTCTCACTGAAATAGGCAATAGGCTTCGCATCTTGCATGAGAACACCTCCAATTCCCACCCTTGAGGCGTCACACTCAATTTCAAATGCCTTACTAAAATCAGGCAATTGTGGTAACGGGACAGAACTAAGCCTACGTTTCAGCTCTTGGAAAGCCTTCTCTTGAGGCTCTCCCCACACAAAAGGCTGGTCTTTCTTCACCAACTCAGTGAGTGGTGCTGCTATGGTGCTAAAGCCCCTAACAAAACGTCTGTAGAAACTAGCTAGGCCATAGAAACTCCTAACATGCGAAACAGTAGTAGGAGTAGGCCAATCTCTAATAGACTCAACCTTAGATTCATCTACCTCAACACCATTAGCATTTACTACAAACCCCAGAAAAACAACTCTCTCCACACAAAAGGCACACTTCTTATAATTAACATAGAGCTTATCAGCCCTCAATACATCGAGTACTTGCCTTAAGTGATCAACATGGTCATCTAAACTTCGACTATAAATCAGAATATCATCAAAATAGACAACCACAAACTTATTAATGAATGGCTTAAATTCATGGTTCATTAGTCGCATAAATGTACTAGGTGCATTAGAGAGACCAAACGGCATCACCAACCATTCGTACAGACCAAACTTGGTCTTGAACGCAGTCTTCCACTCATCATCCGATTTCATATGGATTTGGTGGTAACCGGACCTAAGATTAATTTTAGAAAACACACTTGAACCACTTAACTCATCTAGCATATCATCTAATCTAGGGATGGGATGACGATACTTTACCGTTATTTTGTTGACTGCACGGCAATCAACACACATTTCCATGTGCCGTCTTTCTGTGGAACCAAGATCATGGGCACGACACACGAGCTCAAACTCTCACGAACCAGCCCCTTAGCTAACAGCTCTCCACTTGCCGTTGCATTTCTTTGGCATCTTGCGGGTTGCTTCGGTAGGCTGGTTTTTTAGGGACTTGTGACCCCAGAACAAAGTCGATTTGGTGTTCTATCCTCCTCAATTGAGGCAGTCCACTCGGCATCTCCTCGGAAAACATGTCCACTTATTCCTGCAAAACATCATCAACAACACTAGGCAAGGGGTGAATGTTAGTAGAAACTTCATTATTAGAACTTAAGTGAACACCCCTATGAACTAGGCAAATTAACAGTTTAGAACTATCATTACCTCGTAAATACTCACCTGGTTGTATCATGGCACAAATATTACCTGGCAGGGCTAATGTGTTGGCAGTGTCTACGGCCTCAGGTTTAGTCCCCATAGGAGACTTAGCTTTAGCTGCCTCTTTCAGCTCTTGCATGCGCGTACAATCATCACTAACTTGTTTAGGTGTCAAGGGCTTGAGTGTATAACTCTTGCCCTCTAGCTTGGCCATATAAGTGTTGGCCTTGCCATCATGAACAACACACCTATCAAATTGCCAAGGCCTGCCCAACAATAAATGGCAAGCCTGCATAGGCACTACATCACACATGAGCTCATCTTGATAAGCTCCCACCTTAAACTTAATAAGAGTTTGTTTTACTACCTTCAACTCACCACACTCACTCAACCACTGCAACCTATAGGGATGGGGATGTTTTAACGTGGGTAGGTTAAGTTGATTCACCAATGTTTGACTCACTACATTAGTGTAATTACCCGAATCAATTATCAACGAGCACACCCTTCCCTTCACCCTACATCTAGCATGAAACAAGTTCTCACGTTGCACATCTCCTTCCTCCTTTACACTCATGGTACGCAAGTTCCTATGCACCACTAAGAACATATTCACTCCCTCATCTTCCACTATCTATTCGTCACCCCTCATCTCCCCCAATCCCCTCATCACTCTCTACCTCACAAACAGTACCATCATCAAGAATAAGCATGGTCTTTCACGTAGGACAGTCCTTAGCGAAATGTCCATAGCCTTTACATTTATGACATTGAAAGGAAGATGCATTAGGAGAATTAAGTTGAGTTTTGGAGTTACCTCTGGACCCCTTAGGATCATTTTTAGGCGTCACCTTTTCGGCTGGCCCTTTCACCTCGCGGCTGACACTTGCTCCACCGGTGCTCGGTGTTCTCCACTCCTTGTTTCGACGCATGGAAGTAGAATCAGAACTTCCTCTATAGCGAGCTACTTTGTCTTCTTTAAACATCTTTTCAGCTTCAATGGCAGCTAGGAGTACATCATGAAGAGCAACAAATGCGTGTAACCTCAACTGATTGGATATGTCATGATTCAACCCATTCTTGAACCGTATAATAGCCTCATCCTCTTCTTTGTCTTCCATGTCAAGTGATAGGCGGATTTCTCAAAGTCATCATAATATTCTTCCAAGGATTTCAGCCCTTATTTCAAGTCATATAACCTCTGGAGTTGCTCTTGTTTGTGTTTTGGTTGACATACTTACGAGTCATTAGCTGCTTCAATGCTCTCCATGTTATGCGTACGAGCTGATTATGTCTAGCTCTCGATTTTTTCTCGGCCTCCCACCAAGTAGGAGCATAGGATTCAAAGGTTGCGATGGCATATGTAGCCTTCTTTTCCTCGGTCATATCATTGATTTCAAATATCCTCTCAACTTGATGTTTCCACTCTAGAAACCAGTCAGGATCACTAGTTACCTTGAATGCAGGGATAGTAACCTTGACACTATTCAAGCCACTATCACGGCCATTTTCACGGCCACCACGAGGTGGTTGAAAGCCCTCATAATATTCAGCATGTTCATCAAACTCAGGCTCTAAATTCCTTCCACCGAACCTCCAAGCCCCCCTTTAGGACCACGGTCAAAACCACGTCTTCCCACATGGTCACGGCCCCCATATGGTTGTCTCATCCTCGGGTCTCACTGCCCTAGAACGTCATCATCAAACTCGTCAAACTCAGGTTGATCATCCTCACGGGCTGCCCTTATTTCTCCGGCTGGCGCTACATTTCTCCGGGCTGGCATTAATGGTGGTATAATACCCCGGGGAATTCCCCAGGTTCTTACATTGTGAGCACCTCTATCCCTCAACTCTTGTTGACGAAGCATCTCCGCAAATTTTTCAGGTCTTACGGTGGAACCATTACTAGTTCCTTCCCTGGTATTTTTTTGAGTACTAGCGAATTTTTCAAAGTTCTCCATTCGGGTGCTAATAGCCCTTACTTCAGCCAAGAGCTCGGCTAAAGTGATTTCGGCCACGACTGTGTCTCCTTCAGTAGCCATGTACCTGCAAAAGAAACAAGACTAGAGAATGCGTTAAGGTTAGTAAAATACCTTACTCACTCCCTCACTTTTGAATGATACTCGGGTTCACTCAATATTTTAGGTAGGATCTCTCAAACTTGTCCTCAAAATGACTTCCTCTAATTGATCAAGTTCCTCAATGACCTTTCAAGCTCACAAGTTCACTAGTTCTCTTTGGGGTGAGTGAATTTATGTGACTCTATAGGCGGACAACTTTTAAAGTGAGCACAAGAAGCCAAGAATTAACTACGAAAGTGGAAATTCTGAGTTTTAGCACGAAATCCTACAAGCTCAAAAATTAATAATTAGCTTAAGTAGAAAATTTACCTAAGAATTACTAATTAGAAGTAGTGCAATCAAAGAAATAAGGAAATTCTAGAGAAATGTTTTGAATTTAAACCCTTGGTAGGCGCCACTAGCTTCTCCTTCTAGAATGGGATAAGTTTTTTTCCTTTTTCTCCTTGCTTTCGCACTTCCCTATCCTTTCACACTTGAGGGCCGAATTCCCTCTCCCCTTTCCCTTAGGATCAGCCGCCCCTCTACTCCTAAACCCAAAGGAAAAACAATTCCTTTTTTTGGAATAAAATGGGTAAACTCCTCCTTTTTGGAATGGGAGTTGTTTTCCTCTTAAACTAGGCTTGGGTTTCTTATCCTTCTCCTTCTCCTAGCCGCCTATCCCAAGCTTTTACACCCTCAAAAATTTCAGCAATTCAACTC
>MCJB01002652.1:0-11549 GCA_002018475.1 Nicotiana obtusifolia | reverse complement strand
GACATAGGATCTTCAGTCCCTAGCCTTCTTTTCCAACATAGGGTCTCCACTCCCATGTTGATGTTATTTTAGACATAGGGTCTCCACTTCCTCGTCTCTTTTTCCAACATAGGGTCTCTACTCCATAGTTGATATTATTTTTAACATAGGGTCTCCACTCCCTAGTTGATTTAATATTAGACATGGGGTCTCAACTCCCTAGTCTCTTTTCCAACATAGTGTCTCCACTCCCTAGCTGATATTTTTTTCTCCCTAGGGTTTCCACTCCCTAGTCTCTTTTTACAATATAGAGTCTCTACTCCCAAGTTGATGTTATTTTAGACATAGGGTCTCCACTCCCTAGTCTCCGTTTCCAACATAGGGTCTCCACTCCCTAGTCTCATTTTCCAACATAGGGTATCTACTCCCTTGTTGATGTTATTTTACACATAGGGTGTCCACACCCTAGTCTCCTTTTCCAACATAGGGTCAGTACTCCCTAGTTGATGTTATTTTAGACATAGGGTCTCCACTCCTTAGTTTTTGTTATTTTAGACATAGGGTCTCTATTCCTTAGTTAATGTTATTTTTGGCATAGGGTCTCCACTCCCTAGTCTCCTTTTCAAACACAGGGTCTCCACTCCCTAGTTGATGTTAATTTTAGACATAGGGTCTGCACTCCCTAGTCACCTTTTGCAACATAGGGTCTCGATTCCATAGTTGATATTATTTTAGACATAGGATCTTCACTCCCTAGCCTTCTTTTCCAACAGAGGGTGTCCACTCCCTTGTCTATGTTATTTTACACATAGGGTCTCCACTCCTTAGTCTCCTTTTCCAACACAGGGTCTCCACTCCCTTGTTGTTGTTATTTTAGAAATAGAGTCTCCACTCCCTAGTTGTTGTTATTTTAGACATAGGGTCCCTACTCCCTAGTGTCCTTTTGCAGCATAAGGTCTCCATTCACTCATTGATATTATTTTAGACATAGGGTCTTCACTCCCTAGCCTTCTTTTCCCACATAGGGTCTCCACTCCCTGTTGATGATATTTTAGACATAGGGTCTACATTCCCTAGTCTCCTTTTCAAACACACGGTCTCCACTCCCTAGTTCATGTTATTTTAGACATAGGGTCTCCTTTTCCAACATAGGGTCTCTACTCCATAGTTGATGTTATTTTGGACATAGGGTCTCCACTACCTAGTTGATGTTAAATTAGACATAGGGTCTCCTCTCCCTAGTCTCTTTTCCAACATAGGGTCTCCACTCCCTAGCTGATGTTTTCTTTGATCTAGGGTTTCCGCTCCCTAGTCTCTTTTTCCAACATAGAATCTCCACTCCCAAGTTGATGTTATTTTAGACATAGGGTCTCCACTCCCTAGTCTCCGTTTCCAACATAGGGTCTCCACTCTCTAGTCTCCTTTTCCAACATAGGGTATCCACTCCCTTGTTGATGTTATTTCAGACATAGGGTCTCCACACCCTAGTATCCTTTTCCAACATAGGGTCAGTACTCCCTAGTTGATGTTATTTAATACATACGGTCTCCACTCCCTAGTTTTTCTTATTTTAGACACAGAGTCTCTATTCCTTAGTTAATGTTATTTTTGGCATAGGGTCTCCACTCCCTAGCTGATGTTTTTTTGACCTAGGGTTTCCACTCTCTATTCTCTTTTTCCAACATAGAGTCTCCACTCCCAGGTTGATGTTATTTTAGACATAGGGTCTCCACTCCCTAGTCTCCGTTTCCAAAATAGGGACTGCACTCCCAAGTCTCCTTGTCCAACATGGGTTATCCACTCCCTTATTGATGTTATTTTAGACATAGGGTCTTCACACCCTAGTCTCCTTTTCTAACATAGGGTATCCACTCCCTAGTTGATGTTATTTTAGACATAGGGTCTCCGCTCCCTAGTTTTTGTTATTTTACACATAGGGTCTTTATTCCCTAGTTAATGTTATTTTTGGCAAACGGTCTCCCCTTCCTAGTCTCCTTTTCAAACATAGGTTCTCCACTCCCTAGTTGATGTTATTTTAGACATAAGATCTTCACTCCCTAGCCTCCATTTACAACATAGGGTCTCTACTTCCAAGTTGATGCTATTTTAGAGATAGGGTCTCCTCTCCGTAGTCTCCTTTTCCAACATACGGTCTGTACTCCCTAGTTTATGTTATTTTTGACATAGAGTCTCCACTCCCTAGTCTTCTTTTTCAACATAGGGTCTCCTCTCCCTAGTTGGTGTTATTTTAGACATAGGGTCTCTACTCCAAAGTCTCCTTCTGCTAAGTAGGGTCTACATTCCCTAGTTTATGTTATTTCAGACATAGGGTCTTCACTCCCTAGCCTTCATTTCAAACATAGGCTCTCCATTCCCTTGTTGATGTTATCTTAGAAATAGGGTCTCCACTCCCTAGTCTTCTTTTTCAACATAGATCTTCATTCCCTTGTTGATGTTATTTTAGACATAGGGTCTTCACTCCCTAGTCTTCTTTTCCAACATAGGGTCTCAATTCCCTAGTTGATGTTATTTTTGACATAGGGTCTCTACTCCCTAGTCTTGTTTTTCAACATAGGCTCTCCACTCCCTAGTCTCCTTTTCCAACATAGGGTCTGTATTCCCGAGTTTATGTTATTTTAGACATAAAGTCTCTACTCCCTAGTTGTTATTTTTTTAGACATACGCTCTTCATTCTCTAGTTGATGTTATTTTAGACATAAGGTTTCCACTCCATAGGGTCTCCTGTTCCTTGTTGATATTAAATTAGACATAGGGTCTCCACTCGCTACTCTACTTTTACAACATAGGGTCTGTACTCCGTAGTTTCTGTTATTTTAGACATAGGGTCTCCACTTCTTAGTTGTTGTTATTTTAGACATAGGATCTATGTTCCCTAGTTGATGTTATTATAGACATAGGGTCTCCACTCCCTAGCTTCCTTCTACTACATAGGGTCTCTACTCCCTAGTTAATGTTATTTTAGGCATAGGGTCTCCACTCCCTTGTCTCCTTTTCCAACATAGAGTCTCTACTCCCTATTTGATGTTATTTTAGACATAGGGTCTCCTCTCGCTCTTCACCTTTTGCAGCATAGGGTCTCGATTCCCTAGTTGATATTATTTTAGACATAGGATCTTCACTCCCTAGCCTTCTTTTCCAACAAAGGGTCTCCACTCCCTTGTTGAAGTTATTTTAGACATAGGGTCTCCACTCTCTAGTCTCCTTTTCCACCACGGGGTCTCCACTCCCTAGTTCATGTTATTTTAGAAATAGGGTCTCCACTCCCTAGTCTCTTTTTTCAACATAGAATCTCTACTCATTAGTTGATGTTATTTTAGTCATACGGTCTCCACTCCCTAGTGTCCTTTTGCAACATAGAGTCTCCATTCCATCATTGGTATTATTTTAGCCATAGGGTCTTCACTCTCTAGGCTTCTTTTCCAACATAGCGTCTCCACTCTCTTGTTGATGTTATTTTAGACGTAGGGTCTCCACTCCTTAGTCTCCTTTTGCAGCAAAGGGTCTCCGTTCCCTAGTTGATGTTATTTTTTACTTTGGGTCGTCACTCCCTAGTCTTCGTTTCCAACATAGAGTCTCCACTCCCTACTGTATGTTATTTTAGACATAAAGACTCCACTCCTTAGTTGTTATTATATTAGACATACGCTCTCTATTCCCTAGTTGATGTTATTTTAGACATAAGATTTCCACTCCATAGTTTCCTTATCCAACATAGGGTCTCCTGTTCCTTGTTGATGTTAAATTAGACATAAGGTCTCCACTCCCTACTCTCCTTTTAAAGCATAGGGTCTGTACTCCGTAGTTTCTGTTATTTTAGACATAGGGTCTCCACTCCCTAGTTGTTGTTATTTTAGACATAGGATCTACGCCCCCTAGTTGATGTTATTTTAGACATACGGTCTCCATTCCTTTGCGTCCTTTCCCAACATAGGGTCTCTACTCCCTAGTTGATGTTATATTAGACATAGGGTCTCCACTCTCTAATCTCTTTTCCAACATAGGGTCTCCACTCCTTAGCTGATGTTTTTTTTGACCTAGGGTCTCCACTCCCTAGTCTCTTTTTCCAACATAGAGTCTCCACTCCCTAGTTGATGTTATTTTAGATATAGAGTCTCCACTCCCTAGTCTCCTTTTCCAACATAGGGTCTCCACTCCCTATTCTCCTTTTCCAACATAGGGTATCCATTCCCTTGTTGATGTTATTTTAGACATAGGGTCTCCACTTCCTAGTCTCCTTTTCCAACATAGGGTCTGACTCCCTAGTTGATGTTATTTTACACATAGGGTCTCCACTCCTTAGTTTTTGTTATTTTACACATAGGGTCTCTATTATCAAGTTAATGTTATTTTTGGCATAGGGTCTCCACTCCCTAGTCTCTTTTTCAAACATAGGGTCTCCACTCCCTACTCTCTTTTTCCAACATAGAGTCTCCACTCCCTAGTTTATGTTATTTTAGATATAGAGTCTCCACTCCCTAGTCTCCTTTTCCAACATAGGGTCTCTACTCCCTATTCTCCTTTTGCAACATAGGGTATCCACTCCCTTGTTGACGTTATTTTACACATAGGGTCTCAGCTCCCTAGTCTCCTTTTCCAACATAGGGTCTGTACTCCTTAGTTGATGTTATTTTAGACATAAAATCGTCATTCCCTAGTTGATGTTGTATTAGACATAAGGTCTCTATTATCAAGTTAATGTTATTTTTGGCATAGAGACTCCACTCCCTAGTCTCCTTTTCAAACTTAGGGTCTCCACTCCCTAGTCTCTTTTTCCAACATAGAGTCTCCACTCCCTAGTTGATGTTATTTTAGATATAGAGTCTCCACTCCCTAGTCTCCTTTTCCAACATATGGTCTCCACTCCCTAATCTCCTTTTGCAACATAGGGTATCCACTCCCTTGTTGATGCTGTTTTACACATAGGGTCTCAGCTCCCTAGTCTCCTTTTCCAACATAGGGTCTGTACTCCCTAGTTTATGTTATATTAGACATAAAATCTCCACTCCCTAGTTGATGTTGTATTAGACATAGGGTCTCCACTCCCTAGTCTCTTTTCCAACATAGGGTCTCCACTCCCTACAAGATGTTTTTTTTTACCTAGGGTCTCCACTCCCTAGTCTTTTTTTCCAACATAGAGTCTCCACTCCCTAGTTGATGTTATTTTAGATATAGAGTCTCCACTCCCTAGTCTCCTTTTCCAACATAGGGTATCCACTCCCTATTCTCCTTTTCCAACCTAGGGTATCCACTCCCTTGTTGATGTTATTTTAGACATAGGGTCTCCACTCCCTAGTCTCCTTTTCCAACATAGGGTCTGTACTCCTTAGTTGATGTTATTTTTGACATAGGGTCTCCACTCCATAGTCACCTTTTGCAACATAGGGTCTCGATTCCCTTGTTGATATTATTTAAGACATAGGATCTTCACTCCCTAGCCTTCTTTTCCAACAAAGGGTCTCCACTCCCTTGTTGATGTTATTTTAGACATAGGGTCTCCTCTCCCTAGTCTCCTTTTCCAACACAGGGTCTCCACTCCCTAGTGTTCGTTTCCAACATAGGGTCTCCATTCCCTAGTTGATGTTATATTGGACATAGGGTCTCCACTCCCTTGTCTCTTTTCCAACATAGGGTCTCCACTCCCTAGCTGATGTTTTTTTTTTGACCTAGGGTCTCCACTCCCTAGTCTTGTTTTCCAACATAGAGTCTCCAATCCCTAGTTTATGTTATTTTAGACATAGGGTCTCAACTCCCTAGTCTCCTTTTGCAACATAGGGTATCCACTCACTTGTTGATGTTATTTTTGACATAGGGTCTCCACTCCCTAGTCTACTTTTCCAACATAGGGTCTATACTCCCTAGTTGATGTTATTTTAGACATAGGGTCTCCACTCCCTAGTTTTTCTTATTTTAGACATAGGGTCTCTACTCCCTAGTCTTCGTTCCCAACATAGGGTCTCCACTCCCTAGCAGATAATTTTTTTGACCTAGGGTGTCCACTCCCTAGTCTCTTTTTCCAACATAGAGTCTCCACTTCCTAGTTGATGTTATTTTAGATATAGAGTCTCCACTCCCTAGTCTCCTTTTTCAACATAGGGTCTCCACTCCCTATTTTTCTTTTCCAACATAGGGTATCCACTCCCTTGTTGATGTTATTTTAGACATAGGGTCTCCACTCCCTAGTCTCCTCTTCCAACATAGGGTCTGTACTTCCTAGTTGATGTTATTTTAGAAATAGGGTTTCCACTCCCTATTTTTTGTTATTTTACACATAGGGTCTCAATTACCAATTTATTGTTATTTCTAGCATAGGGTCTCCACTCTTTAGTCTCCTTTTCAAACATAGGGTCTCCACTCCCTCTTTGATGTTATTTTAGACATATGATCTACACTTCCTAGTTGATGTGATTTTAGACATAGGGTCTCCATTCCCTAGCGACCTTTTCCAACATAAGGTCTCCACTCCCTAGTTGATGTTATTTTAGACATAGGGTCTCCACTCCCTAGCTTCCTTTTACTACATAGGGTCTCTATTCCCTAGTTGATTTTATTTTACGCAAAGGGTCTCCACTCCCTAGTCCCCTTTTCCAACATAGAGTCTCTACTCCCTATTTGATGCTATTTGATGTTATTTTAGACATAGGATCTTCACTCCCTAGCCTTCTTTTCCAACAAAGGGTCTCCACTCCCTTGTTGATGTTATTTTAGACATAGGGTCTCTACTCCATAGTCTCCTTTTCCAACACAGGGTCTCCACTCCCTAGTTCATGTTATTTTAGATATAGAGTCTCCACTCCCTAGTCTCCTTTTTCAACATAGAGTCTCTACTACCTAGTTGATGTTATTTTATGTCACGACCCAAGCCGGAGGGCCGCGACTGGCACCGGACCCTACCCTACGGGGGCCGGCGTACCCTTCATCTAACTTTCCTTATTATCTATAAGGCTTGTCATATGCATATAATCTCGAATAATAATTATAATGATACGTGACATTATACCATGATACGATCATACTTATATACATAATATAGCCAACAAGGCTGCAATGCAGAACCATAAACAAATTACATACGTTTGCCGACAAGGCAACTCGACTGTACATAAGTCAACCCATCACTTGTCTATGCATAAATTGACACTTGTCTATGAGCCTCTACAAAAACGTACATAATGCAACCTATGTCGGAACAGGGCCCCGACATGCCCAAAACGGAATGCATACCAAGACTGTGGCAAGTCAGAAGGATGGATCTCGCCAATATCTGCTGAACTGGGTAGCCTACTGTGGTGGGGGAGCTTCGTCTATCTGCCCGCTCGGACCTGCAGCACGACATGCAGCGTCCACAAATAAAGGACGTCAGTACAGATAATGTACTGAGTATGTAAGAGAGAAAACATAATGCAAGAACAATAATAAGCATCAGGGTAAGAGACATACAACCTGTACCATCTGAATGCCTCTGAGGGCGACTAACCATGTTATGCCTGACATGCATATGCATATACATATGTTTATATCCTTTTGAAAATCATCATATACATATATACGCCTCTGTGGGCCTCATCATCTCATACATATGCCTCTGTGGGCCTCCTCATCATCATACCCAACTGATCAGTGGTTGCACAATTGGTGCCATACCCGGCCGACTATAGCGCGACTCGGTAGAGTAAAATAGCTGTCGACTATAGCACGACTAAGTAGAGTAAAACATATACATATGTATAGTTGCACAATAGGTGAAATACCCAGCTGACTATAGCGCGGCTCGGTAGAGTAAAATAGATAATGCATGCTGGATTTATAAGAATCATACTACCATGGTGAAATAATAACATATCAATCCTCCCATAAGAGGGGAAACAATATACGTACTGCTACCTTCTAAGAGTAGAGTATCTTTGGGGTTCGTTCATTGCATTGTGTACAGTCAGAGTCGTGCAAAAGAAGGAAAAGGATAGTCTCACATACCTTACAATACTTTCCAATCTCAAGCTATGAAACTTCCACGACTTCTTAGTCTACAATAAAAGAAATGATACTACCGTTATCGTTCAGGCGTCGCAACTATTATGTATCGACTGTAACCTATTTTGCAATAAAACGGACAGCACCTCCCCTATATATATGACTTCACACAAGTCCAAACAGTCACCAAACAGAAAAACAACATCACTAAGAATCATATTGAGCCTCCCAAAATAGTCCACGCACAAACCAATCACTTCATACGTACAATGGCCACTATAGTCGTGTCAAACGATCCGGAAATGGTATGAACAACTATCAGGCCACAACCCTAAACATATATGGTGTTTCTCCAAACCCTTCCTCATCCAAAACTCCACAAATCAGTAGTATAACACGCAGCTTTACAGCAACACAAAACAGTTCACAAAACAGTTCGCTACAAGTGAATAACTCGAACTCACGTTGATAGGGTCTCCAGTCCCTAGTGTCCTTTTGCAACATAGGGTCTCCATTCCATTGTTGATATTATTTTAGACATAGGATCTTCACTCCCTAGGTTCTTTTCCAACATAGGGTCTCCACTCCCTTGTTGATGTGATTTTAGACATAGGGTTTCCACTCCCTAGTCTCCTTTTCCAACACAGAGTCTCCATTTCCATGTGTCCTTTTCCAACATAGGGTCTCTTCTCCATAGTTGATGTTATTTTCGACATAGGGTTCTACTCCCTAGTCTTCGTTTCCAACATAGGGTCTCCACTCCCTAGCAGATAATTTTTTTTACCAAGGGTCTCCATTCCCTAGTCTCTTTTTTTAACATAGAGTCTCCACTCCCTAGTTGATGTTATTTTAGATATAGAATCTCCACTCCCTAGTCTCCTTTTCCAACATAGGGTCTCCACTCCCTATTCTCCTTTTCCAACATAGGGTATCCACTCCCTTGTTGATGTTATTTTAGACATAGGGTCTCCACTCCCTAGTCTCCTTTTCCAATATAGGGTCTGTACTCCCTAGTTTATGTTATTTTTGAAATAGGGTCTCCACTCCCTAGTTTTTGTTATTTTACACATTGGGTCTCTATTACGAATTTCATGTTATTTTTGGCATAGGTTCTCCACTCCTTAGTCTCCTTTTCAAACATAGGGTCTCCACTCCCTCTTTGATGTTATTTTAGACATAGGTTCTCCGCTCCCTAGTCTCCTTTTACAACATAGGGTCTCTACTCCCAAGTTGATGCTATTTTAGGCATAGGGTCTCCACTCCCTACACTTCTTTTCCAACATAGGGTCTCCACTCCCTTGTTGATGTTATTTTAGACATAGGGTCTCCACTCCCTATTCTCCTTTTTCAACATAGGGTTTCTACTCCCTAGTTGATGTTATTTTAGACATAGGTTCTCCACTCCAAAGTCTCTTTTCGAAACGTAGGGTCTACATTCCCTAGTTTATGTTATTTTAGACATAGGTTCTTCACTCCCTATCCTTCATTTCCAACATAGGCTCTCTATTCCCTAGTTGTTGTTATCTTAGACATAGGGTCTCCACTCCCTAGTATTCTTTTTCAACACAGGGTGTCAATTCCCTAGTTGATGTTATTTTAGACATAGGGTGTCCACTCCCTAGTCTCGGTTTTCAAAATAAGGTCTCACTCCCTAGTCTTCTTTTCCAACATAGGGTATCCACTCCCTAGTCTCCTTTTCCAACATAGGCTCTCCACTCCCTAGTTGATGTTATTTTAGACATAGAGTCTCCTCTCCCTAGTTCATGGTATTTTAGACATAGGGTCTCCATTTCCTTGTCTCCTTTTCCAACATAGGGTCTCTACTCCATAGTTGATGTTATGTTAGACATAGGGTCTCCACTCCCTAGTGTTCGTTTCCAACATAGGTTCTCTATTCCCTAGATGATATTATATTAGACATAGGGTCTCCACTCCCTTGTCTCTTTTCCAACATAGGGTCTCCACTCCCTAGTTGTTGTTTTTTTTTGACCTAGGGTCTCCACTCCCTAGTCTTGTTTTCCAACATAGAGTCTCCAATCCCGAGTTTATGTTATTTTAGACATAGGGTCTCAACTCCCTAGTCTCCTTTTCCAACATAGGATATCCACTACCTTGTTGATGTTATTTTAGACATAGGGTCTCCACACCCTAGTCTACTTTTCCAACATAGGGTCTATACTCCCTAGTTGATGTTATTTTAGACATAGGGTCTCCACTCCTTAGTTTTTCTTATTTTAGACATAGGGTCTCTACTCCCTAGTCTTCGTTCCCAACATAGGGTCTCCACTCCCTAGCAGATAATTTTTTTGACCTAGAGTCCCCACTCCCTAGTTGATGTTATTTTAGATATAGAGTCTTCACTCCCTAGTCTCCTTTTCCAACATAGGGTCCCCACTCCCTATTCTTCTTTTCCAACATAGGGTATCCACTCCCTTGTTGATGTTATTTTAGACATAGGGTCTCCACTCCCTAGTCTCCTTTTCCAACATAGGGTCTGTACTTCCTAGTTTATGTTATTTTAGAAATAGGGTCTCCACTCCCTAATTTTCGTTATTTTACACATAGGATCTCTATTACCAATTTAATGTTATTTTTGGCATAGGGTCTCCACTCCTTAGTCTCCTTTTCAAACATAAGGTCTCCACTCCCTCTTTGATGTTATTTTAGACATAGGGTCTCCGCTCCCTAGTCTCCTTTTACAACATAGGGTCTCTACTCCCAAGTTGATGCTATTTTAGGCATAGGGTCTCCACTCCCTACACTTCTTTTCCAACATAGGGTCTCCACTCCCTAGTTGATGTTATTTTAGACATAGGGTCTCCACTCCCTAGTCTCCTTTTTCAACATAGGGTTTCTACTCCCTAGTTGATGTTATTTTAGACATAGGTTCTCCGCTCCAAAGTCTCTTTTCGCAATGTAGGGTCTTCATTTCGTAGTTTATGTTATTTTAGACATAGGTTCTTCACTCCCTATCCTTCATTTCCAACATAGGCTCTCTATTCCCTAGTTGATGTTATCTTAGACATAGGGTCTCCATTCCCTAGTATTCTTTTTCAACAAAGGGTGTCAATTCCCTAGTTATGTTATTTTAGACATATGGTCTCCACTCCCTAGTCTCGGTTTTCACAATAAGGTCTCACTCCCTAGTCTTCTTTTCCAACAAAGGGTCTCCACTCCCTAGTCTCCTTTTCCAACATAGGCTCTCCACTCCCTAGTTGATGTTATTTTAGACATAGAGTCCCCTCTCCCTAGTTCATGGTATTTTAGACATAGGGTCTCCATTTCCTTGTCTCCTTTTCCAACATAGGGTCTCTACTCCATAGTTGATGTTATGTTAGACATAGGGTCTCCACTCCCTAGTGTTCGTTTCCAACATAGGTTCTCTATTCCCTAGATGATATTATATATTAGACATAGGGTCTCCACTCCCTTGTCTCTTTCCCAACATAGGGTCTCCACTCCCTAGCTGTTGTTTTTTTTTTACCTAGGGTCTCCACTCCCTAGTCTTGTTTTCCAACATAGGGTCTCCACTCCCTAGTCTCCTTTTCCAACATAGGGTCTCCACTCCCTAGTCTCCTTTT